>OZJO01003150.1:0-12366 GCA_900406225.1 Acrobeloides nanus | reverse complement strand
CCTAAAGCCTAAGGCCTAAAGCCTAAGGCCTAAAGCCTAAAGCCTAAGGCCTAAAGCCTAAAGCCTAAGGCCTAAGGTCTAAAGCCTAAAGCCTAAGGTCTAAAGCCTAAGGTCTAAAGCCTAAGGTCTAAAGCCTAAGGTCTAAAGCCTAAGGTCTAAAGCCTAAGGTCTAAGGCCTAAAGCCTAAAGCCTAAGGCCTAAGCCTAAGGTCTAAAGCCTAAGATCTAGGCCTAAGGCCTAAAGCCTAAAGCCTAAGGCCTAAAGCCTAAGGCCTAAAGCCTAAGGCCTAAAGCCTAAGGTCTAAAGCCTAAGGTCTAAAGCCTAAGGTCTAAGGCCTAAAGCCTAAAGCCTAAAGCCTAAGGCCTAAGCCTAAGGTCTAAAGCCTAAGATCTAGGCCTAAGGCTAAGGCCTCAAGCCTAAGGCCTCAAGCCTAAGGCCTCAAGCCTAAGGCCTCAAGCCTAAGGCCTCAAGCCTAAGGCCTCAAGCCTAAGGCCTCAAGCCTAAGGCCTCAAGCCTAAGGCCTAAAGCCTAAGGCCTAAAGCCTAAAGCCTAAAGCCTAAGGCCTAAAGCCTAAGGCCTAAAGCCTAAGGCCTAAGCCTAAGGTCTAAAGCCTAAGACCTAAGCCTAAGCCTAAAGCCTAAGGCCTAAGTCTAAAGCCTAAGTCTAAGCCTAAGAGAAACCGCGAGTGTATGAGGATCCCTGATCCTAGTTCTTTTTATTGTTTATAAAATATATTTGGAATAAGAAATTTTCATATTACAAAAATAATATTTTTATTCAAAAAATAATATTTTTATTTCAAAAATAATATTTTTATTACAAAAATAATATTTTTTATTACAACAGGTTTTATTACAAAAATAATATTTTTTATTACAACAATAAATTTA
The DNA here is from genome assembly GCA_900406225.1 of Acrobeloides nanus. NCBI lineage: Eukaryota > Metazoa > Nematoda > Chromadorea > Rhabditida > Cephalobidae > Acrobeloides > Acrobeloides nanus. The sequence goes on along the minus strand of OZJO01003150.1, from coordinate 11,476 downwards.
TTTCCTTAAAAATGACCTTTTTTAACAAAAAATGCAAAAAATTATAAAAAATTTGCAAAAATTGACATATTTTTGAATAAAAATTTTCAAATTTTAGAAAAAAATAAAGGGGGCCCTTATTTTTTACAAAAAATTTTCAGGGGCTTGCGATTTGTGACCTGCACCCTCCTCCCCAAAATGGGGTAGGTTTGGGGGGTATTGTACATGTATGACTGTACCTAATATATCATTGTTCGAAAAAACATCGGGAATAATCCCCATCGTTGGTTGCTCAGCATAACTTTGGCAAATCGAACTAGCCGTGTTGTAATCTTTAGGAGTACAATTATAAAAATTGGAGTAAAGAGTCGCTTGAATTCCATTTTCTCCGTTATATGGGCAGGCATCTTAAATTATTATAAATTATTTAATTGATTAGAGAAAAAATTTTTCCAAAAAATTCTACCGATTTCTATGGAAAAACGTTTCTCTCTTACCTTCTACAGGGTGGTCCACACCTAGGAAATTCCCACCAATGGGGGAGGAGAGGGGGTGCGCAGAGGGAGCAAAAAGAGAAAAAAAGTCGATTTTTTCGGCCGAAGGGCCGAAAAATCGCATTTTTTGGTAGAAGATCGTCAAAAATGCCTATTTTTGTCAAAAAAAACGTCATTTTTGGCCGATTTTGACCAAAAAATGACAAAATGTTGGGAGGGGTTGCGCACAGACCCCCAAATCGGGTTCGCAAATGGCCGATTTTTGGTGGGGGTTTCCTATCTGTAGGGTGATCCAAAAGTTCGATGTTACACCTGATGTTCATGAGCTTGAACATCAGGTGTTCTGCATCGAATAATAGATATAAAAAAAGTGATGGTACAAAATTGTTGTGTATGATCTTCCCAACAATTTTGTGGAACAACACTTTTTATGAAATCCATTGTTTGGTGAAAAAAACTCATGATCATAGATATATGCTCCTATTTTTAGACCCCCTGTAATGTCCTATTTGAGACAAAAAAAAGTATGTTTAGGTTTAAAAACTTTTTGAAAAAATTTATCCACCACTCCGACCTATCTAAATAAATTCTTAATATATACCTCCATTATTTGCAAATATTGCGAGTAATAAAATTAACAACGATAGCATTTTTGCAAAAACTAAACAATACCGTTTATTGATAAAAAATGATTTAACTGGTTTTAATCATCTTTCGTTACTGCTTTTATGCTGTTATAATTATGGTTGACATTCCGGAATCTTTCAAGGATTTTATGATAAGAACAACTTATATACAGAGTGGCAAAAAAACTGGATTTTTGCGATTTTTTGAGCAATTTTTTGCAAAAAAATTTTTTTTTGAATTTTTGCAAAAATATAGGGGTAATTTTATGCGAAAAATCGATTGCGCGCATTCCCGAAGCGTGAAAACGCTTCCTTGATCCTGATTCAGGGAAGGTGGTGGGTGTATTGAAGCGAAAATCGAAAAATTTTCGAATTTTTATGAGAAGGCCGTCGATTCTTAGGTTTTTCTAAACAGAGAATCGATTGCGCTCACTCCCGAATCATGAAAACGCTTCCTTGACCCTGATTCAGAGAAGGGATCGGTGTTTTAAAGCGAAAATCCAATTTTGGGTTTTTTCCCCTTCAGAGTCAAGGATACGTTTTCATGGTTCGGGAGTGCGCGCAATCGATTCCCCGCCTAGAAAAATCTAAGAATTGACGGTTTTCTCATAAAAATCCGAAAATTTTTCGATTTTCACTTCAATACACCCACCACCTTCCCTGAATCAGGATCAAGGAAGCGTTTTCACGCTTCGGGAATGCGCGCAATCGATTTTTCGCATAAAATTACCTAAAGAAAAGTCATTTTTGCAAAAATTCAAAAAAATTTTTTTTTTTGCAAAAAATCGCAAAAATCCAGTTTTTTTGGCCACCCTGTACAAAGGTAAACAGTTTAAATGGGCAAGTCAAAGTCCATAAGGATATTTAAGAGATTATTACGACGGCTTATGACCTAATGAGCTTATTCCATCGTGCTTCTTGGTTCAAAAATTTATATGGACTTTATACCTTTATACTTGAATGACGAGTTTTTTTCAAAATTTCCAAATTATTTAAGAATTTTGATTAAAACTTAAATAAAATCAATAAAATTTAAAAAGCATTTGGAAATAAGCAAGCACTTTCAAATCTTGCAAACCTCGCCAATGATTCGGTAAGAGTTTTAATGTCTTTTAAAGAGATAAAGATCGGACGACCTACAAAAATAGCAACCCTATGTCTCATTGTATAGAATCACCTATGTTGCGTCTGAAAACACAACTATAGCGTCCACTTTTATCCGAGACTTCACTTAGATATCTATTCGATATCTTGGCAAGGTGGGGCATAGGTCGATTACCACATGAAATTTATATATTTAAAATTTATACCACGAAATTTATACAAAAAATTTATATAAAAAAATTTATAAATATCCAATAAAAACTGTTTTTATAAAAAAATTACTAGCTGTTCTTCTATCGTGGAAACTTTGATCGGCTAATAAGCCGATGCAAGGAATGTAGAATTGTATAGCATGGTTATAACGATTGTTGAACCCATACAAATAATGAAATAACATAGGCCATAGTGACGTGCACATTCGAATCCAGTAACTCTCAGTAGATGGGTCTTTCTCTATTCCACCACACAGAAAGCATTCTTTTTTTAAGGTACAAATCGGGCATTAATTCAGGAGATGGATTTTCGCAGGTGTTACCCATTGTCTCTTGAGTCGCATGTTCGTGTAAAAAACCCACTTTTCGTCCCCGTTATAAGTTATAGAAAAGACTTTGGAGCTGTACGGCCTGGGGGGGGGCGCACTTAACGTGACTCCAAAGGCCGAAGTAGAAACACGTTAAAATTTTTATAGAAACACATCCCCTAGGGGTAAAAATTGACGCGGAACACGCTGGTGCTATTATTTTCACTCCAAAATCTTCGAAAACATATGAATTTTNATGAATTTTTGATACTTTCTTAATAATAATCTTTATACAACTTGAGTTAACTTGTATAAAGATTATTATGAAAAAAGTGCAAACATTCATATGTTTTCGAAGATTTTGGAGTGAAAATAATAGCACCAGCGTGTTCCGCGTCAATTTTTACCCCTAGGGGGTGTGTTTCTATAAAAATTTTAACGTGTTTCTACTTCGGCCTTTGGAGTCACATTAAGTGCGCACCCCAGGCCGTACAGCTATCGAAATTTCTCTGTAGGGAAGAAAAAGTTTCAAAACGCATCTCCTCCGTCAGTTTTCATCCGTTTTTGATGATCTTGAGCTTAAAAAAATCCTGAAAGCCTATTTTACAACACTACGGCTTGACTTTGTCGATTTTTATTTTCCAAAAATAGTTTTCTTGACATATTTGCTAACACAAAATCAGGCAAAAAGAAATGTTCGCCACCCGAATTTGAACCTACATCTTCGGAATGGAGTTTAAAAAATCCGCAACTTGGTATTTGCGGACAAAAACAAGTTTTAAAAGGTTAAAAAGCGCAATTCTAATTATAAAAGCAAAAATTCAATCCTAACGTAGTGGAAAAATTATTATCATTATTATTATCCCTTATGGAGCAATGGATTAGCTTTCATTATTGTGTTTTGTTAGGCCCAGTTTTGATCCCCACCACTTCACTTATTTTTTTGCACAATTTTGTCCCATTTAAAAAAATTTTAAATCGATTTTTACCCCAAAAATCGAACTAGGGAACTCTAATTTTGATGTTTTCGTAACTACTAGGGCCTATAGAATCGTTTTACGTTGTCTTTGTTAAAATCTGGGACTATAAATCGTGAATGTCCCTTGTAAGGCTTAAGCCTAAGGCTAATCCTAAGGCTAAGTTTAAAGCTTAGCCTAAGGCTAATCCCAAGACTGTCCGGTCGGCCAAGTGTCCAGTTGTCCAACTGTCCGGTCGACCAAGTGTCCGGTCAACCAACTGTTCGAGTCGACAATCTGTCAGACAACGGAAAAATATAAGGACAGTCTCTAATAGAAGGACAGTGCAGCGGGCGATTGAAAAATATAAGAACATGTCCTTCTATTAGAGGTACTTCCAGCGCAAAAGTTGATCGACACAACGTGAACTTTCATTTAAAAATTTTTGTTCCAAACTGAACTGGTCCTTTAAAGTACATGTGCTTGGATGTTGTTTCTCTATAAACGTCTGCAAAATCGTCATTTCTTTGAAATTGTGCTTCCTTTACGTAAAAAAATATGACTCTGCTGTATTTATAGATTAATCTAATTATAAGGATAGTGTAACAGGTGAAAATCTTAAAAACCTCATGATCTCTTAATAAATGTTTAATCGTGGCCAAAACTGGCAACAAAAAAGCTACTTCCTAGACATGAAAATACTTTCCCTAGATATCATTTATCACCCAACATTAGCTTCTTGCTATCATATTTTTCAATGTTTCATATTTACAATAGCGTCAATCATGATACCTTTCACTATTTTTGTCATTTTCAAAAAATCTACCAATGCAATGGGCAGCTATAAATGGTTTTTAATCTACCAACTAATATGGACTTATTTATACGAGCTTTGCTTAGTTATATGGCAGCCTGTAATGTTGTTCCCATTCTTCATGGTCTATTCAAACGATGTTTTGAACTTTTTTGGAGCGAATGGAGGGCTAGCCATGTTTTGGATATTTTTCTTTATTGCTGGAGGATATATGCACTGTATGTTTTTGTGTCTAGCTTATCGGGTGTCTAGTATCTATTTTGATTCTTGGTTTGGAAGGCTAATGGAAAATAATACGAAATTGCTGGTATTCGGTGCAACTACTATGCTTGGGAATTATTTGCTGGTTTTTTGTAAGATTTTTTTGCGTTTGAACAATTAATAATCTATGACGCTTGATAACTTCGACATTTTTCAACATCGACACTACAAGAATTTTCAATTCCGACAAAAGTTCATCCAGTAACCAACGTTTAAAAAGAGGGGGTCTCGAAAAATCTCACAAGGTGGGGGAAGGGAGTATCCAGAAATCTCAAGTGTACAAAAAAATTTGAATTTTCTTTAGAAAATTTATATTTTTTATTAAAGGGGGTATAAATTATGGACTATTTCATGAGAAATTTTTTTCTAAAATGATCATTTCTAGGGGTAATTCTATTCGGAGAGTCGATGCGCGCACTCCGAATTGTGAAAGTGCTTCTTTGACCCTGATTCAGAGAAGGAATCGATGTATTGAAGCGAAAATCAAACATTTTCGGATTTTTATGAGAAAACTGTCGATTCTTAGGTTTTTCTAGGCGGGGGATCGATTGCCCGCATTCCCGAGCCGTGAAAACGCTTCCTTGGCCCTGATTCATGGAAGAAATCGATGCTCGACTACCGACTCATTTGAATTTGGGGCTCTATGATTTGTGTCATCTTCGAGACACTAAATTTACACTATTTAGTACCCATGTTCGTTTATTTTATTTCTGGTGTTGATCAACAACATGTTCGAAAATCGCTGATTGACGATGAACCTGTAATGGAACAAGTAGTTCAATTACAGCCTACAACTTTTGGACTATATGGAAGCACGGCGGAATTAACCATGAAAACCTTTCTCTACGACTATGCATTTCTTTCAATTTGTATGAATGGACTTCTTTTTTATATGTCCTATTTATTAAAAAAAGGAATGAAACAAACCAAATCATCAGTTTCAGCAGCTACTTTTCAAATGCAACTCATGTTGTTTAAGAATTTATCATATCAATTTACTGCCGTCTTTTTTACTCTTATATTACCCCTTATTATCCAAATAGTTGCGGTAAGTTTCGAAATTGTTCATGGAAGTTATATGCAAATCGTAATGTTTGCACAGCCGTGTCATGGAGTCGCAGAAACACTTGTAATTTTGTATTTTATAAAGCCATATAAGAGTTATGTCGGGCATATTATCAGAAAATTAAGAAAAAAGAATTCTATATCAGTTACGACTGTTTTTTAATTTTTTGATGTTTTCTTTTTTTATAGAGAATAAAAAGTATTTTTATAGAGTAAAAAAAATAAATTATATATGTTACCATCATATCTGAAAGGCGAATAAATTGAATTTTTTTTTTGCAGACTTTTGCAGATTCAGATATGCCTAGGCAAATCTGAAACTTTCAGATATGCCGGTAACATATATAACAAATAATATGTTTATGTTCATACACGGGCAATACCCTCTCCCCCGAAAATCTTTAAAAAACAACAACACGACCAAGCAAATTTTTCATACAAAGTGATGTTCTGCATTCCGCGTTATCTCAGGAAGTTGTTTCGCGTTATCTCAGGAATAACTTTGTAGAACATTACTTTTTGTGACAAATTAATTTCTTGAGTTAGGGGTTCCAAAACATTGTGTAGAAAAATTATGGCACTATGCGCAAAATTGCGTAATTTTGAACAGAATTTGTGATTTTGCAATAAAAACGGGGAAAAATTAATGGACCAATTCGTATTTTGACGGCGAACTTACATTTACACAAGTGGAGTAACAGGCCCCTGTAGCCTATGTGGTGTTCAAAAGACCCCAACGATTGGAAACTGTTTCTTCATTTTCCCGTTCCTTCTGGATTAATTATAAAATACGAAACCCAAGAATGAAACTCGAGACTAGTTTAAGCGGAGAAAATATCATAAAACTCAAGTTTAGTGGAGATATAGAAAATAATAAATATATGTAAGTGTTCAAAATTTGGCCCGGAGGGCAGGTGTCCTCTTTAGTAGGTCCCATTACCATCGGTAAGGGGGCACCTGCCCTTTTCTCCCTTCCCCCTGCTTTCTTGCGTATGTCACTGTGGGTGCGGGCATTAACCGACTCCTTCCCCCTCTTTTTACCTCGTTCTTTGAAAACAAAATTTGTGGATGACGACCAGGCCCTTTGTTCATCCGAATGAACAATAGACAATACCTTGACGGACAAGGCTTGCCCGTGGACAAGAAGTACAACGAGTGAGACGAACAAGGATTGTCCGCGGTCAAGACAGACATTGAGTGGGACGGACAAGTCGAACAACGAATGAGACGGACAAGCCTTGTCCGTCAGAAAATGGGGATTTTTTTCAAAAAATGCAATTTTCTAGGTTTTCTGAGCTTTTCAGCATCCCAAATAAACTTCACTAAACGCCTAGAGGTAATTTTTGACGAGGAATTGAATGCGTCCACTCTCGTTCCACGAAAAGCGCAGGAAACCCGAGAAAATTGTATTTTTTGAAACAACCCATTTTTTTGGGTTTCCTGGGACGGTGTAAAACGGGTGAATCACCCGGGGTGAATGAAAAAATAAAACGTTGAATGCGAGTGAAACTACATTCACCTTGAAGTACTTTTCTATAAAACCCTTGTAGTTTGTAGTTTAAACTAAATCTACAATTCACCCGTTTTACTCCGCTAAAACGAAAGGATTTTATAGAAAAGTACTTCAAGGAAGAGGAATGGAACAAAATGCTTTTTTGCATCGTGTAGAGCGCATAAAAATACAGGCACTTTGCCAAGATCACTTCCCAAAAATTGGCTTTTAAACCCCATTTAACCGTTTTATTTTTTCGTTCCCCCGTTTTCATTCACCCCGAGTGAATCACCCGTTTACTCTGTCCCAGGTTTCCTCCGCTTTTCATGGAATGAGAGTGGGCGCATTCGATTCCTCGTCAAAAATTACCCCTAGGGGTTTTGTGAAGTTTATTTGGGCGCTAAAAAGCTCAGGAAACCCGAGAAAATTGCATTTTTTGAAAAAATTCCATTTTCTCGGGTTTCCTGCACAAGGCTTGTCCGTCTTATTCGATGTCCATCTTGACGGCGGACAAGCCTTGTCCCTCCATTCGATGTCCGACTTGTCCGCGGATAACCCTTGTCCGTTCCATGATTTATCCGGCCATTATATATCGCATGTCCGGATGTCCGTCTGTTGTCCGGACCAAGGGCGCATCCCTGATGGCGACTAAAGATAAAAATTTAGAATGAAAAGTTTAAAGAAGTGCTTTTTCGATTTAGTTAGCATTAACTGTCTCAACTATCCATTAGAAACCTATAACTTATTGAAGACGATGGCCTCATTCGCTAAACAAGAAATTAGAGCGGCAAAAATTATTTTACAGCAAATTGATTCTGACTTACAACAAAGAATATGCTCGAAAATTTTCAAGTACATAAAAGTCAACAAGGCTTCGTTGATCATCGACTATACTCAGAAAAAGTTTGGCATTCCAAAAATTTTTCGTTCCGCCGAGCGAAATTTTCTTAACATTTAAAAAAATCCCTGATGGAGGTATTCATGCATTTTTAAATCATCTTCAAGAGAATCTATATGGTCCTGGTCGATACAGGATACGAATTGAAGAGAAAGATTATGATGCGGAAAATTTACTTAATGTTCCTGATGTTTTAAATAAGATTGAAGAAATCATCCACGTATGTAAAAGCAGAAACCTACTCCTCATGTTGGCCTCTTCCTCCCAAAATTTCAGCAAAATTCAAAGGGAGTCTTATTTTTTTCATCATTCGATTTTTTTCGTCATTCGAAAATTAGTGCACACCCTTAGCACCTCCGGTAAATACGGCAATGGGCCGTACAGGGGGAGGCAAAAGTCCTGACGCGCACTATGTTTGAATAAACTGGAGGACCGAGCGCTATCGCGCTCGGAGGGGCGAGGAGATTTTCCGATCCGAGCACTAAGTCATCTGCACTTCTCTGATTGCTTTCGAGCACTTCCAAGCGCCTATTTGTAAAAAAATTTCTAAACATATTTTTAAATTTTTTTTTACGAATTTTTAAAATTTTTATCCTATTTTTAAAATTTTTATCTTATTTTTTATAGAGGATACTCATGATTTTATTTCAGTCAATCAAATTTTTTTAAATCAAATTCAATATTTTAGTTTTTCCAAGATGTAAGAGTCCTTGGGCAATTTCGATCATTTTTCGATGCAATCCGCAACACAATTTTAAGAAATTATTATTGAACAAACCGAATCCAAAAGTTCATATGAAATTCGTCTAAATGATCAGTGGGGGTTTGAAAATATGGTTTCAATTTGATACTTCGTGGTCTCACCAATTGTATCGAACAAATAGTTACGGCTCTGATGAAGAAGATGGGAATAGAAATGAATTCAACCATACTTATGCTATGTACAAACTATAAAATTGAACGAGAATTTGTTAATGTTATGCATTCAATAAATTATGCATTCCGTATGTTATGCATTTAAAAAATTATGCATTCCGTACGTGATGCATTTATTTTTTATCATTCCGTAAGGTTATTTCATTTCGTGCCGTTTGCGTAAAGTTGTTATGGGCAACGCTAAAAAGCACCTTATTTAATCAACAATTCAACGTTTAGTCAAAGTTTGTCAGGCCAAAAACAGCATTGATACGAGTTTATTTATTTTATACGCATTCCTTTAGCTGTTCAAATTACACAGCATCAATTATTTTTTATTACGAATCCGTTCAAATTGTTGCTAAGTTAATCAACTCCAACTTTTTTAGAAGTCAGAATTGGCATTCAACATGAAAATCGGCTTTCAAAAGAAAGTGACATTCAAATTTACTACGCCTGAAATCATCTGCGATGTATTTTCTTTCTTGAACAAAAATCGGATTGAAAGAATTCAACTTGTCAATCATTTTTGGAACAGCGTCATCATTCGTCACAAAAATATTTTGCCTCTTCGACAATTTAGACTCTTAGATTTCGATCAAAATCGAATTAATCTTTATGTGACAGAAAAAGATCTGTGCGAAAATCTCGATAGCTATAAAAGTGAATTTGATGGGACAAACTTAATCGAAGAAAATGTGTCATCTCGGTATTCGCAACTGACCGTCGATGAAGTATTGAACAATTTGAATGATGTCGTTTTTGATACTATTCAAATTCAAACGACAGAGACTCATCCGGATTATGGTATATGATCAAAATTTATAATTTTCAAAATTTATAACTCAAAATTTATAAATCAAAACTTATAAAAATCAAAATTTATAATTTTTTATATTTTTAAAAATCGCATGCACTAAAAACAGAAATTTAAAATTTAAAAATTTATTTTTTTAAAATTTAATTTAAAAATTAAAATTTATTTTTTTTAAATTTAATTTAAAATTTCTGTTTTTAGCGCATGCGATTTTTTAAAAATATAAAAAATTATAAATTTTGAAAATTATAAATTGTGATAGAGAGCCTGGATTATATATTAAAAATTATAAAACTATTTAAAACTACAACTGGTGGTAGATTTCGCGGAAGAATTGGAAGCTGCATTTTTAGAAGATATGACTCAAAGCTGGCTGAAATTTTTGGTAAAATTCCCGAAATTGTAAAAACGCTTGCTTTACTGTGATTCATAGATTGGTCGGTCTTGCGGCTCGGAGATCGGTTCTGGGGCCTTGAGTTGGATAGGAGATTGGCCCTAGGGTTTGGTCTCTGGTGAGGACTCGGAAAGTTTTTTGGCGCGCATGGTCGGCTCTTCTCGAATCATACCCGAGTGGTTCTCGGTTTTGTCCATATTATTTTATTAAAAATTAGTATGGATTTAGTTATTTTAGATAATTACATCATAGTCGATCAATTGGATATTTTTCTTAGTTATATTCACATAAGGGACGCCTTTGTAAATCCCGAAATTGTACAATTGCCGTCGACACCAAAAGAAATTATACTTGGAGTTTTGCACTTTAAAGAAAATGAAGAAGTATTGAATTTCACATGTAATGGCAAATTAAATGGGGCTAACCGATTGACTATCCAATTATATGTTTCAGATAAAAATGATGGGAATTTTATCCGGCAATGGTTTGAGGTATGCACAGTGGCGTAGCTAAGATTTTTGGTGAAAAATTATTTTTCTCATTTTAGCCGAACAAATCTGAAATATTTTTTTCTGGTAGATTACCTATGGTTTGGTCTATTTTTTGCAAAATTAAACAATTTTTACAAACCCCTAATTTTAGGCCAATTTTTATGAAATTCGGGTCATAAAGGAACCCCTTCATTTTTCGAAAAAAAATTTGTATTCATTAAATTCAGTGTTTGGATAGCTCAAAATTGAAAACCCCATCAAAAAATCTTTTTTCTTCATGTAGATATCGATTTTTTTAAAGTTGCATTCATTTTAGGGTCAAAAAAGAGGGTTACTTTTTTAAAAATCGATATCTCCATGAAAAAAATGATTTTTTATGGGATTTTCGATTTTGAGCCATTCAAATACAGAATTTAATGAATACAACAAAATTTTCGAAAAATGTGGGGGCTCCTCAACGACACGAATTTTATAAAAATTGGCCTAAAAATTAGGGATTAAATCAAAAGGAGCTAGTAGCAACGGGTCGGGCAGCCCACGTGGTCAAAGTCGAAAAAATTTTTTTTCGATTTATTTCATAAAAACACATATTTAGGGTATTTTCGACGTGAAAAACACGAATCCGGCGTTATTTTCGCTTGTAAACTTTT
>OZJO01003143.1:0-22784 GCA_900406225.1 Acrobeloides nanus | reverse complement strand
CAAGCTTCGGGAATGCGCGCAATCGATTTTTCGCATAAAATTAGGGGTAGTAAGGTCATTTTTTGCAAAAATTCAAAAAAAATTTTTTTTCGTTACCAACGTACCGCAATTTTACCCCCCCCCCCTTGAATAATATCATAATACCAGACTTGGTTGATAGGACTTTGCTCAATTTAGGAGTCAAAATGAGGTGTTTTATTTTAAACAAATCAATTTTTGCCCTTAAAACACCAAAAAAGCTTACGATTTTCTTTTGTTGAGTAGATAAATCGGTAAAAAGTCGTGTATTTTTGTTATATTTATGTAAAGAATATAAGAAATACAAATTACTAACAACGATCATAGCACTAAACAGGTATGTTGTTAAACTAGTATACGTCGCTTGGGCTACCGTCATTAGACAGCCCATTGCCAAACATGCTAAAAGATTTTTTGTTTTTCATGTAGAGACGTATCCATAATTTTTTACCTTTTTTTTAAAATTTTTATGTACTTTTCACATCGTATGGTAAAAAGTGATAGGAAAAGAAGTTGTAGGGCATCCACTGAAGTTTCTAATAAAAAATTTTTCGGTCAAGGAGTGCTCGCCACCTCACCGCCCCCTTATTTTTCCGTATTTTTCCACGAACTTTCGATTAGCATACGAAAAATTTTGTCAACCCTGTTTTAAGTCTAAAAATTGATTTTTTTATAATTCGATTCTTAAACCCCTGTAGGGGTCAAAAAATTTTTTATTAAAAACTTCAGTGAATTCCCCTTTTTATCACACGAATAAAAAGTACATAAAAATCGCTTTCAAAAAAAGGTACAAAATCCTACATACGCCACTGTGCGTAACCTCGCAGTAGTGCGCGCAGAACGCCGTAGCTATGGACAGAAAACAGCTACTGCACTATGTAGGACTCACCCATCATCCCCTTGGTTGAGAAGCCCTGGGGTTGAGCCAGCTCGTTATTTTCATAAAAATTTTTACTTGTTTCACTTTTATCAGGTAGATCTAGAATAAAGACTATTTCATTCGATACACTAAATAATGCCCCAATAATTATAGCAGTTATTAGCAATGCTTTTTGTTTAGATTTTGAATAGTCTACTGGATAATTGAGTAGAAAGCATCGGTCAATCGTTAAAAAGAATAATAACAACGGTTCCATAGCGCTTGATACTTGACCAAAATTCCATGTCCAAAATAATAAGTATGCATTGTATGAGGGTACTAAAAACGTAGTAAAAATATATGTGTTACCTGTCTTGTAGGTAACGGCAAAATCAGAGTGGGCATCTGAGGTGGCGGTAGCCAAAACGAGAACCCTATATCGAGAAAAATTTCTCTGATTGGATCTCCACTTCCAGACCTCGATTAAAAATTTTAAAGGGCATTTTATAGCAGAATCGGAAAAATTCCAAAATCTTGGAAATTTTTTAAAAACACACTATAAAATTTGTTGAAAAGTCCGAAAAATGCAATGAAACAGTCTAAAAGCCTTGATTTGATCCATTTTCGAGACATAGGTGAATAGAGGGGTAGCAGATTTTCCGAATTTTGAGTGGAGGGAGGTCATTTTTTGGCTAAAAATGATTAAAATTTTTATTTTTTCGAAAAATATATCAGAATTTGGCGACCAAAAAAAGGTCTTCAAAAAGGGGATCAAAAAAATTTTTCGGCCTTCGGCTGAATTTTTTGAGTGGGGGAGGGGGTAGGAGATCTTGAATAGGGGGATATCCGATCTGCTACCCCTATTCACCTATGCCCCGAGGGGTCAAAAATTGAGTGTTTTTGACATTTTGTCCTATATCTTAAAATCTAACAAAGTAAGCGGAAATTTCCAGGTGGAATAGTAATAAAAGTAGTAGTTTAGGTCAGGATCTATTGATTGGTCGTTGAGGTCCTGAGGATTTCGCTACCGCGAGATAGAGCCATGACATTTTTCAGCCAATGTTAGGAGGGTGTATGGTGTTTTTTAAAATTTTCAAAAAAATTTGTCTACCAAGTAGTAATTTGTTAAAAAAATTAAAATTATTTTGTAAAATTTACCTATACGCCACATAATGATCATATAAAAAGAATGAATAGCATATCCGAGACTTATCAAAAACCATAACGTTAAGTAAGTGATAAACATATTATTTAGTCTAAAATGCTCGGGCTTGTTACGAATTGCATACTCGTGCATTAATATTTTTCCAAAGTTATATATTGCCATGATTTCGCATAGGAAGGCTGCTATGAACTCAAATAACGTTAGATATGGATAGTAAAATAGCTGTTCCATGCTCTACATTAAACAATGTGCTTAACTTACCACCGAGAGTATGTCTATGATGCTATAATTTTTTAAATTAAAAATCTAGATATGAATTTTCAGCTGCCGAAAATTGTAAAATCGAGGAAAAAAATTTTCATCGGTGAAAGCACACTTTGAAATCTTTAACGGAGCATTTTTTTGGTCGACAAAAATAAATTAAAACTTAAATTATGCTGATCTTTGCCATACATCAGCTAAAAAATGAAAAAATTCACATGGTCATTTTCTCAAAGTTGATAGAGTTGAACAGTTGAATTCGAAAAATGTCATTTTGTAGTTTCGGTTACCAGCTAAGAAAAGATCCAGAGCCTATTGCGAATGATTTTACTTTTTATCGAGTTATGACAAGCACAAAAAATTAAATTTTTGAAAATTTTGCGATTTTTGCGGGCGACATAACTCACAATTGGTAAAACCATTTTCAATCAATTTAAGCTCGTTTTTTAGCTGGCAATCGAAGCTATAAAACGCCACTATAATCATGAAACAATTTGGAGATTTGAGTTTCGCAACATAAATGTCATCATAGGCGTCGGGGCGCCCGGTAAACTGAGTCAAAATTAACTCAGTCAATTCTAAACTGAGTCAATTGTAAACTCAGTCAATTCTAAACTCAGTCAATTGTAAACTCAGTCAATTCTAAACTCAGTCAATTGTAAACTCAGTCAATTCTAAACTCAGTCAATTCTAAACTGAGTCAATTCTAAGCTGAGTCAATTTTATGAAGAAGAGATTTAAAAAAAAATTTTTAATTCAATTGTCAAGGAAAATTGCCTAAATTCGATTTTTCTTCAATGGAATTTTTGGTTTAGAATTTTTTTCACTTAAAATTTTGACTCAGTTTTGACTCGGTTTTGACTCAGCTTAGAATTGACTCAGTTTAGAATTGACTGAGTTTAGAATTGACTGAGTTTACAATTGACTGAGTTTACAATTGACTGAGTTTAGAATTGACTCAGTTTACAATTGACTGAGTTAATTTTGACTGAGTTTACCGGGCGCCGGCGTCGTTAGGGGGAGGGGGGTATATGTACCCCTCCCCCCATAATACTCTTGTGATATTAACACACCCTGGGATAGCTCTTGTCCAAAATTTGGTGCTCTAGACAAACCGATTTCTTGCACCAATGTAGGATCATTTTTTTGTTTTACTAAATATTTCCCTTGAAAAATGGACTTAATTGGCAGACGGCCACACCCCCTCATCTGGGCCCCTCAGATAGGGGGGCCCCTCAGATAAAAATGAGTGAGTCATAGCCTCGAACTCGAGAATCAGAAGTAGAAAAGTAATCTCCGGAATTTAAAGAAACTAATCCATGTACAATTTTATAAAAAAGCATTAAATCCGAATTGCCTTACGATGTTCAATGGTTTGTAAGCCTAAAAATTTACAACGAGAGAAATAATCAGTAGCGCGAATATTACAACGTTTATAAGTTTTTCTGGTAAATCTTCGTTGAACATACTCAATTAGATTTACAAGATTTACTTGAGTTGGTGAGAAGACTTCGCTACAGTATTCTAAAATTGAAGTTATTTTGGCCCACTCTTTATTATAATATTTTAAAATGTATTTTAATCTAACTATATAAAAAAATATATTTGATAATTTTTTCACATGACATTAATGAGAAGCTGTTATATTAGAAACACCATTAGATCTGCTACATTTTATTCCATAAAAGCTCGAATATCCTTGCCTTACGGTTGGACTAAACAACTATTTATCAATTTTTCTTTCGGAATTCAAGGGCATAGGCAGGATTTGGGGATAGGGGTCTGAATCTCCAATAACCGAAAAATCACAAAAAATCATATGAGGCCTGATGTACACAAATTTCTTCGTACCTCCAGCACCACCCCTAGCTCCCCTGGCTATGCCCCTGTGAGAATTTATAAACTTTTATACCTAATGATAAACAAAAGAATAGAATTTCCAAACATCAATCCATCTTGTATCCATCGGAAATTTCTGATAATTATGCCAATCATTTCATTCTCATGGTTTATAATTGCATAAGCTTGAATGGTACAATATGCAACAAAAGCGAATTGGCATATTGACATGATTACAGAGTGTACTAGAACATATTTACAAAGTTATTTAAAAAGTTCAATTTTCGTCATTTTTATATGAATTTTTTCTATTAAATATCCAATAGTAGTTTTAAGCGGGTAATCAATTTCGCGAATTTTCGAAGCGTGAACATGCTTCCCTGATTCAGGGAAATGGTTGGTATATTGAAGAGAAAATGAAAAGTTTACTTTTTNCGGGTAATCAATTTCGCGAATTTTCGAAGCGTGAACATGCTTCCCTGATTCAGGGAAATGGTTGGTATATTGAAGAGAAAATGAAAAGTTTACTTTTTTGAAGATGATACAGTTTTCTAGGGGCTTTTCTATTAGAAAAATCGATTGCACACATTTCCAAAGCGTGAAAATGTTTTCTCAATTCTGAAAAGTTACGCTCATTATAGTTTTTCTCAATTTTCCCATTAAAAAGGATTACAGAGGGGGGGGGGGTAAATAAATGTAAACGTAATTTTGGAAACGTAATTTATGGATGGACCCTAAGTGGGCCCCCTCAAGTTCAGTATCACCAAAATTAAAAAATTTTTTGCTTTCATTGAGTTGGCTTTATTCAAAGTGGAGTAATTTTTGGAAAAATTTTTTGATAGAAATAAACTTGTTTACTATAAAGTCTAATATCATTTCTATATTGATTTCTTTGTTGAAAAGTTGTTGCATTCATAATTTTTTTATACTTAATAGCCGTAAATATTTCTAATAAGCATGACACAATCGATGATGTCACACTTACAATAACTCTAAGGATCATATGTGTCTTTAAAAAAAGAAATTAAGCTAGTAGATAAAAAACAGAATTACTATCTGAACAGAAGAATCGTCAAAAAAGAATCCAATACTACCATTTTCATTTAGAAAAGTTTTGGCAGTTTTTGGAAGCATAAAAGATATAAAGCCTAATGGAATGAGAAGCCATACAGTTAAAATTATAAAAAGATAGCGACCTTTCCAGATCTAAAATTTTCTGATTGACCTTATCCTAACCTGGCAATCCTACACCTTTAAACGTGTAATGTTTGTTCGTTCGGACGATCTCTGGAACGAGTGATTTAAGTCCTTACACGTCAAACTAATGTTGTAGGGGACAATGAAAGAAGAAATGCAAAAAAATTTTTGTGTACCCCCAAAATTGTCTTTGTCGGTTTGAGGGCATATCTCCCCCCCCCCCTAGACACTACACTGACCAATAACATAATGGCCAGCGTCCTAGTCATTAGATCATAGCCTGACATCCCAGCTTTTTGAAACCTCGCCATGAAACATAATTTACAAAAAGTTATACATTGGTATGTGTCGTGTGAAAAAATACAGCGGTAAAGCGATTAAATGAAATTATCATATGTGCCATGGCATCATAGTAAGCAATATAAGCTGAGGCAGCATAAGCATATTTGGCTAGATCGTTAGAAAATGGTGAAATTACAATAAAATCGACAAAAAACCCATTTTGTGGTAAACGATAACATATAAAGAGCTAAACAAGATATTACAAGATGGAGAAAAAACCGAAAATTTTCGATTTTTCAACCAAAGAATCGGGAGCTGAGCGTCTTCGGCGCTCCAGGAATCTCCGAGCGTGACTTCAAGCGGCGGCTTCGAGTGGTGTCATCGAGCACTCTCTTGGCGATCGGTGGTGATTGAAAAATAGAGAGTGAGAGAATCGTCAAAATCGCAGAATTCCGGTTTTTTAGCCATCCTATATTTTTGTGGACTAGAAGAGCACAATGGAGACACTTGGCAACATGCACCATCTTTTACATGCCCGATAAAATAAAAGTTACTTGTATAAAAGAAATTGAATCACCAATAGCGGTTATTAAATATATAACATAAAAGCCACCATTATAATCCCCATTCTTTTTAAAAATCTTTGCAAAAATAAAGAAACATAACGACAAGTGAAAGATAAAAAATGGCCAATCCACCAAAAGTATGACATAATTTTGACTAACAATGGTAGTAGTATTTGATATTGAGTCATTCATTTTTGATCCTATTTTAAGAAATAGAAAAAAAAGTTTATGTAGGCATAATGATTTCAGAACTAAACATTAGAAATTAGTCAAATGTAATTGTCAAGTTATTTTAGTCCAATAATATGAATTAAATATCAAAAAATTAATTTTTTTATTAATCGAAAACACAGACTTATAATTCAATTTGTTAGTCAAAACATACGGTTTAAGTTTACTAGGACTACACGGTTATCCGACATACCTCAAAGAGGGGGGAGGTAAATTACCCCTCACCACTCATACGGCGGCCAAAATTTGGTCATTCATCCATCCATCATCCAAATTTTTTGAAAAAATCATTCATCATGGTGATTGAATGAATTTTTTAAACTCATTTTCGTCCACTGATGCATATATGCATCGCAACAAAAATGCGATAGACAAAATTTATTTTTATAACATAAAGGGATGAGTGATGGCTTAAACGAAACGGGAGACTACGCGGAACAAATAATAGTCAAAGTTTGCGATAGAAAAATATTAAATTTTTTCAAAAATATAACCTAAAGTTCGTTGAACAGTAATTTTTAGGTCGAAAATAAGCTAAACTTTGAATGATTTAAAAAAATTCATACAATGAGTTGACCAAAAAGTTTTTTATACAGATTATTAGTTTAATGCATGAAGAATATTTTAAAAATAAAATTTNCAGTAATTTTTAGGTCGAAAATAAGCTAAACTTTGAATGATTTAAAAAAATTCATACAATGAGTTGACCAAAAAGTTTTTTATACAGATTATTAGTTTAATGCATGAAGAATATTTTAAAAATAAAATTTACCAATATCATCTAAACGTTGTAATTGAGCTTCAATGACTGATGCATATATGCATCAGTGGCCATCAACCGGTAAAATGCTTCAAAATATGTTGTTTTTCTTGCCAAGACTACAGTGTTTGATACGACAGTGTTCGATAAGACGGAAAAATCACTGGATCCAGGTTTTATCGAATAGATTACTTCAAAGTAGTCTAATTTAGAAGCTCGAAACTCGGATTTGGTGTGCCATGTACCCAAGCACAGACAAAATGTGAAAAATGCAGTGTGGGATTACACCCAGAATGCTTCAAAGATTTTCATATGCCATAAAAAGGAGCTTTTTTTCGAGAATTTCTAATGCTTCTCAATTCTTAAAACTCATTTTGACTAGTTGTAACCTTATTATAGCTAATTTTTTATAAACAATTAATTTTGAAGCGTTTACCGTTTTGTGGTCGCTGATGCATATATGCATCACTCCAGAAATCTGAATTTTTAATATAATGTTTGGGAAATTTTTTTACAGATCTTAGTTTTAAGCCATCCTAAGCATTTCTGCTCAAAAATTTTTTAAAATGCGCACAAAACGCTGAGTTCTGGCGTAAAATGGGTTAAAAATTGTACTTTGTTCAACTAAATGTATTATTTTCAAAATTTTAAGCTTTGTGATTTAGATACAGTCGGCGCTCGATAAACCGACACCCCTCCGGGGAGGGGGGGGGTCGGTTTATTGAATTTTCGGGGGGGGGGTGTAAAAATAATCAGAATGTGTCAGTTTATCTTGATATCACCGAAGTGTTGAATTCCATAAGTGATATTTAGGAAAGTTCTTTTTGAATATTTGCTATAAATTAAAAGTTTCTGTATTTTAATTTTTTTTCTTTTGTTATCTTTGTTGAAGTATAAAATTTTTATCAAAATCATATTTTAACTTAATAGAGAATTGTTCGTTAAAGCATTTTTATCTAAAAATGGCTATACCAATTATATACTTTTGAAAACAAACCGATTTTTACTTTTTTTACCCCCCCCCCCTTTAAGGGTCATTCATCCATTTATTCGACTCGAATCTTTTACGGGGGTACTTTTGAGGTATGTTATCTGAAATAGAAAAACATTCCACAAAATACTAAGACATATATTTTTAGACTCAGAACAATGTGGCAACTAAAATAAGTACCATATCATGAGGGTTTTCGACAACACCCTTATGGCCGAGTAGCTAAAGTTCTAGATTTGTAGCTTATTTAATCGTGTTCGAATTTCTGATCTTTTCAATTTTTGCATTTTATATAAATTTTTGTATATGTACAGGGTGGCTCAGAAAAAGTGAATTTTTGTGATTTTTATGTATTCAAGAAAATTGCAATAAATATGTATATTGATAAATAAATATGTATATCAATAAATATGTATATTGAACATGGCGAGAGTTACGTGGCGAAAGTTATAGTTTTTTTGGCAACGTGGCAAAAGTTGTTGTGGCGAACATGAAATTTGGCGAAAGTTATAGTGCACAAAGTTGGCTATGTTATATTTATGTAGTAGGCGCAACCACAGATGACATCGAATTTAGTTTTCGAATTCTTGAAGCATAAACAAATGATGATATACATCCATCTATCGCAACAATAAAAAAACTATATGGCCCAAGATATGGAGTTAATAAAATGTTGAAAAACTAAAAAATATCATAAAAACACGAGCTAGGGCTTGAGCAAGAGCTAGAGCCAAAGAAAGAGATATTTCAAATATCTGTTGCAGCCGATCCTGAGCCGCCGCCGACTCAGAGTCGGCTAGCTGATCATGAGCAGAGAAACAGGATCGGCTAGCTGATTAACGATTTTAGCTCAGGATCGCTAGCCAATTCCGAGTCATCTAGCTGGTCCTCTCTCCGGATCGGCTAGCTGACTCAGAGTCGGTTCAGGAGCGGCTGCAACATATCCATATAAGGCCGTAGAAAAACCCTTATGAATAGGGGTCATCCAAAAATTTTCAAAAATATAGGTAAAAAGGACTTTTTTACGAATGAATTTTTTACTTTTTTGGCCGTATAGGAAGGAAGGCCGCGCCCGGGGCGCACAGCTACTAGAGTCCGGTAATTTTTTTCGGCCTGGTTATTCGGTTCTCAAAAAATTTTCGGTACGGTTAGGTTCCTTAACGCTCGGTTTCGGTTCTTTCCAAATATTTCGGTTCCAAAAAAGTCACTTTTCGAACTTTTTTTGGGTGTCCAATCCAAAATTTTTTATCGAAAAATTGCATTTTTTACACCACAGACAAATTTTTTTACATAATCAGCGTTTTTTAGCTGAAAATACTCAAAAATGGATGACTCAGATTTTGCTGAAAATCATTATTAGGGGTAAAAATGGCTTAAAATCCAAAAAACACCATGAAAACGTTCAAAAAACTTTTTTAAATCTATTTCGGGCACTCTAGGATTAAAAATCGAGGTTTATTGACGTTTTGTCCTATATCTCAAATTCTAAGAGAAAATTTCACCTGCCATAGTAATAAAAGTTGTAGTTTACCTCATGAGCAATCCAATGAGTGATCGTTGAGGTTCTGAAGATTTCCTTATCGCAAGAAAGAGCATTGACAAAATATGCGAATTGCACGAAAATTAGCATTTTTTGTCATGGTTCTATCTCGCGATAGGGAAATCGTTGGGACCTCAACAACATCTCATTGGAATGCTCCTGTGCTAATCTACAACTTTTATTGCGATGCCACATTAAATTTTTCGCATAGATTTAGAGTTATAGGTCCAAACATCGTAACCCTCCAATTTTTGACCCCTAGGGGTGCTCGAAAAAAGGTAAAGAAAATTTTTTTGGACGTTTGAATCGTATTTTTTGGATTTCAGCCGTTTTTACCCCTATATATTGATTTAGAAGAAAAACCAAGAAAATGTTTTTCGAAAAAATCCAGTTTTTGGGGACAACGTGTAAAATTCTACGGTCCCGGTTCTCGGTTCCTTCAAAAATTTTCGGTTCCGATCATTTCGTTTCTGAATCTCAGTTTCTTCCAAAAAGTTGGTTATTTCGGTTCTCGGTTCCGATACTGGACTATAGTATCTAAGGCCCTGTATCCATTGTGCATTTTTTAAAAATTTTACCTTCAAAATTAATTCTATCAAATTTCGTAAACAATAAAAGACAAAGTAAAAACTAGTGGTGTAGATAATAAGAAAATTGCCCTAAAATTAATTTTATAAAACTTAATAATATCATAATACCAATTTAGGAGTCAAAATGAGGTGTTTTATTTTTAAAAAATCAATTTTTGCCCTTAAAACACCAAAAAAGCTTACGATTTTCTTTTGTTGAGTAGATAAATCGGTAAAAAGTCGTGTATTTTTGTTATATTTATGTAAAGAATAAAAGAAATACATATTACTAACAACGATCATAGCACTAAACACGTATTTTGTTATATTAGTATACATCGCTTGTGCTACCGTCATTAGGCAGCCCATTGCCGAACATGCTAAAAGATTTTTTTATTTTTCATGCAGAAACGTATCCAGGATTTTGTATCTTTTTTTGAAAGCGATGTTTATGTATTTTTCATATCGTATGGTAAAAAGTGATAGGAAAAGAAGTTGTAGGGCATCCACTGAAGTTTCCAATAAAAAATTTTTTTGACCCCTACAGGGGCTTGAAAAATCGATTTTTTTCAACAACAAAAAATCAATTTTTAGACCATAAAACAGGCTCGACGAAATTTTTTTATACGCTAGATTGAAATTTCGTGGAAAAATACGGCAAAAATAAGGGGGTGGTGGGCACTCCTTGACCTACTTTTTGGCCTAGACGTTATTTTGGTACCAAAATAACTTCTAAGGCCAAAAAAGTCGGTCAAGAAGTGCTCGCCACCTCACCGCCCCCTTATTTTTTCCGTATTTTTCCACGAACTTTCGATCTAGCGTATCGAAAAATTTTGTCTAACCTGTTTTAAGGTCTACAAATTTATTTTTTTTAAATCGATTTTTAGACCCCTGTAGGGGTAAAAAAAAGTTTTTATTAGAAACTTCAGTGGATGCCCCTTTTACCATACGAATAAAAAGTACATAAAAATCGCTTTCAAAAACAGGTACAAAATTCTGTATACGCCACTGTGCGTAAACCCACAGTAGTGCGCGCAGAAATCCGTAGCTATGGACAGAAAACAGCTACTGCGCTATGTAGGACTCACTCATCATCCTCTTGTCTGATTGAGAACTGATGATTGAGAAGCCCTGGAGTTGAGCCAGCTTGTTATTTTCACAAAAAATTTTACTTGTTTCACTTTTATCAGGTAGATCTCGAATAAAGACTATTTCATTCAATACACCAGACAATATCCCAATAATTATAGCAGCTATTAGCACTGTTTTTTGTTTAGATTTCGAATAGTCTACTGGATAATTGAGTATAAAGCATCGGTCAATCGTTAAAAAGAATAATAACAACGGTTCCATAGCGGTTGGTGCTTGACCACAATTCCATGTCCAAAATAATAAGTATGCATTGTATGAGGGTACTAAAAACGTAATAAAAATATATGTGTTACCTGTCTAGTAGGTAACGGCAAAATCAGAGTGGGCATCGGAGGTGGTGATGGCCAAAATGAGCGACCCTGTATCGAGAAAAATGATTTGATCTCCACTTCCAGATCCCGATCAAAAATTTTAAAAGGCATTTTATAACAGGAATCGGAAAAATTCCAAAATCTTGGAATTTTTTAAAAACACACTATATCCTTTAAAATTTGTTAAAAAATCCGAAAAACGCAATGAAAAAGTCTGAAAACCTTGATTTGATCCATTTTCGAACACCCCGAGGCATAGGTGAATAGAGAGGGTAGCAGATTTTCCGAAGTTTTAGTGGAGGGGAGAAATTTTGGCGAAAGATTATTAAAATTTTTATTTTTTCGAAAATATATTAGAATTTAGCGACCAAAAAAGGTCTTCAAAAAGGGGACCAAAAAAATTATTTCGGCCTTTGGAGGCGGTAGAAGATCTTAAATGGGAGGATACTCGATCTGCTGTTATTTTTGGTTTTTCAGTCATTTTAGGAGGGTTTATGGTGTTTTTTAAAATTTCAAAAAATTTTTCTACCAGGTAGTAATTGTTGAAAAATTAAAATTATCTTGTAAAATGTACCTATACGCCACATAATGACCATATAAAAAGAATGAATAGCATTGCCGAGACTTATCAAAAACCATAACGCTAAGTAAGTGATAAACATATCATTTAGTTTAAAACACTCAGTCTTTTTACGAATTGCATACTGGTGCATTAACATTTTTCCAAAGTTATATATTGCCATGATTCCGCATAGGAAGATTGCTATGAACTCAAATAACGTTAGATATGGATAGTATATTAGCTGTTCCATATTCTATGCTAAAAAAGTGTTTAACTGGCGGTGGATACTTGCGGACGGACATTTGCGGACGGACTTTTGCGGACGGACTTTTGCGGACGGACTTTTGCGGACGGACTTTTGCGGACGGACTTTTGCGGACGAAACGTTTGAAAAATTCAATTTTTTCAAAAAATTTGTTGAAAATTTTGAATTTTTCAAAAAATTGAATTTTGCAAACGTTTCGTCTGCAAAAGTCCGTCCGCAAGTATCCCACCGCCATTTAACTTACAGTAGCGGACAAAAACCTTTCAATCTCGCTTTTTTTGTGCATTTTAAAATTTTTATTTGATTTTAAGCTAATAAAATAATAAAAACTCAACAGAACATAAACAAAAACAAACAAAAAATGTTTAATATTTAGTGGGATATCCTCTAGCTTTGATAACAGCCTTCATTTTTCTTGGCATTGACTCCACAAGCCCTCTAAGGGTGTCCAAAGGGATTCGGTTCCATTCTTCTTGTAGCGCTCGAAACAGCTCGTTTTTGTTGCTAAACTTTCTCGCGCTCACTCGACGCTTTAGGACCTGCCAAATGCTCAATCGGGTTTAGATCCAGGTTCTGACTTGGCCATTTCATCACCGGAATGTTGACTCTTGGGTGTCGGAACCAGCGCTGCACGAGCTTCGATGTGTGCTTGTGGTCGTTGTCTTGCTGGAATTCGTCGAACAAGGCCCGGTTTCTCTTCTAATATGGCTTCTCTTCCAATACAATATAATTATTAAATTAACACAACCTTAAGCGAAAAAACGTGAAAATGCACAAAAAAAGCGAGATTGAAAGGTTTTTGTCCGCTACTGTACCACCGGGAGTATGTGTCTATGGTGCTATAATTGTTTAAATTAAAAATCTAGACATGAATTTTCAGCTGCCGAAAATTGTGGAATCGGGGAAAAAATTTTCATTGATGAAAGTACAGGGTGTTCAAATATCTGTACCCGATTTAAAAATTAACTATCTCAGCGACGAAATTGAAAATTTTCATGCGGTTTGTTTTATAAAATTGATGATGTGATGTAGTTTTTTATTAAAAAATTTTTATTGAAAAAGCCTTAAATTTCAATTTTTTAGCGCAAAAACATTCAAAATAACGTTTTTAGGGAGGAACGCTCTTATACAAAACCCTTTGAAGTTTTTTTAACGCTGATTTCGACATGTTCCTGGAGAAAAAATATGCTGATCATTTTTACATTGAGTGTTGGGGGTTGAAAGTGCTCAGAAGAGGGTCAAAATAGCTCACAACTTTTGTAGTCAAAGGCTAAAAATGGATTTTTTCAAAAAAATCCAAATTGAGCTTAAATTAATTTTTTCTGTTTTTATGGCAAATACAAAATCCAAGCAAAATAAATCGTTCTTTGTCAGTTTAAAAAAATCATATTTCGTCATTTAATGAAAATTAACTCAAATCAGTCTTATGTAAACGACCTCCGATAAGAGTACCTACATAGGTTAAAATAAAAAATTCTGGGGATTCGAGTTCTCCATAGAGAAACACCCCGTGTACAAAAAATCAGCTGATTTAAGCTCAATCTGAAGAAAAAATACTGGAGTACCCAAAAACGGCAGCAATTATGAAAAATTTTTAAAAAGTTCATTTTTAATGTTTTTGCGCTAGCAAATCGAAATTTAAGGCTTTTTAAATAAAAAGTTTTTATATAAAAAACTACACTACATTAGCAAATTTATAAAACAAACCGCATGAAATATTTCAATTTCCTCGCTGAGATAGTGAATTTTTAAATTGGAACATATTTTTGAACACCCTGTACACTTTGAAATCTTTAACGTAGCATTTTTTTGGTCGACAAAAATAAATTATGTTGATCTTTGAAATACGTCAGCTACAAAAATAAAAAAATTCACATGATCATTTTCTCAAAGTTGATAGTTGAACAGCTGAAACCGAAAAATGTCATTTTGTAGTTTCGATTACCAATTAAGAAAAAATCCCGAACCTATTGAGAATGGTTCTGCTTTTTATCGACAAACACAAAAAATTAAATTTTTGAAAATTTTGCGATTTTTGCGGGCGTCATAACTCAGAAAAAATTTTACGAAAATCGACGTTTATTAGCTGAAAATGTTTGAAATTTGACTATTTTTTGGTAAAATTTTGCGATTTTATAAATTGACCAAAATTGGTGAAAAATAGACAAAATTTGACTAAAAATTGACAATTTTTGGTAAAACACATAAGAGGGACCTTTCTGATTTTTTCGAAAATTTTGGGCAAAAACATAAGGGTACCCTTAGGAAATTTTTCGATTTTTTTATTCTTACGGGGGGACAATCCCGTGTGCCCTCATAATGAATTTAAATATTAAGAAAAATATAAATGGTTGAAGCTAAAAAGACACGACGAGGATTTACGTTAAAGTAAAAATTAGAAGCGATCAGCTACGCTAAAGCCAATTTGAAAAGAGCAGCTAGCAGCCATTTAAAAGTCGATAAAATGTGCATTACAGATTGGATGAGCAAGGTAATTTAACTTTCATGAAGGTTGTAATTAATGACATGATTTAAGGTTAGCAGTGTATGGCTTGAAAGATTTCTTAGCCGGCATAACTTTTCTTTGTGCACGCCGACCACTGTTTGTCAGAAGCCACCGGAAGAGTATGAACAGAAGATTGTCGACTTCATCATCAGGTCTGTGGAATAACAAATGCAGTTGATGGCCCGGAGACGATGAAATACACTACTTCAAGGCAAATGGAGCCATCCCAACATGAAGAATTCTATTGCTGCAGTAAGCTCGCTTGTCCAAAGAGATGGATAGCCTTATAAATCTTTTCGATGAAGTCGATCTGTTACAAGACGAATAGAATGGTTACCTCAGCTGGCGTTCCTACGCCTAATAGATGCAAAATACTAGGGAGAAAAAAATATTTTTGTATTTGTGCGCAAAAAAAGTATTATGTACAGAAAAATATTTTGTGAACAAAAAATATTTGCGCTTTTTATTTTTTTATTTCGAGATTAATTTTTAATTTTAGACAAGTAATGCCAAATGCGTCATGCCAAATGTATTCTGCCAACCGGTTTGTGCCAAAGTTGGCTATGCCAATTTATATAGCAGACGAGATCACAGCTGCAATCGAATTTAGTTTTCGAATTCTTGAAGCATAAACAAATGATGATATACATCCATCTAGCGCAACAATAAATATACTATATGGCCCAAGATATGGAGTTAATAAAATATTAAAAAACTTAAAAATATCATAAAAACACAAACTAGGGCTTGAGAAAAAGCTAGAGCCAAAGAAAGAGATATTTCAAATATCTGTTGCAGCCGATCCTGAGCCGCCACCAACTCAGAGTCGGCTAGCCGATCATGCCGATTAGCAGAGAAACAGGATCGGCTAGCTGATCAACGATTTTAGCTCAGGATCATTAGCCAATTCTGAGTCATCTAGCATCTAGCTGGTCCTCTCTCTGGTTCGGCTAGCTGACTTAGAGACGGCGACGGCTCAGGAGCAACATATCCATTCAAGGCCGTAGAAAGACCATTCCGGAAGGGGGCCATCCAAAAATTTTCAAAAATACAGGTAAAAAATGACTTTTTTACGAATAAATGTTTTACTTTTTTAGCTGTATAGGGGGGAGGGCCGCGCTCGGGGCGCACAGCTACTAGAATCCCGTCATTTTTTCGACTCGGTTATTCGGTTCTCAACAAATTTTCGGTTCCAGTTACGGTTAGTTCGGTTCCTGAACGCTCGGTTTCGGTTTTTTCCAATGAGTGATCGATGAGGTTCTGACGATTTCCTTATCGCGAGATAGGGCCATGATAAAATATGCAAATTTCAGGAAAATTAGCATATTTTGTCATCTTCTATCTGGCGATAGGGAAATTGTTGGGACCTCAACAACATCTCATTGGAATGCCAATCTACAACTTTTATTGCGATGCCACATTAAATTTTTCGCATAGATTTCGAGATATAGGCCTAAACATCAAAACCCCCGATTTTTGACCCCTAGGGGTGCCCAAAAAAGAATTAAAGAAATTTTTGTGGACGTTTTAATGGTATTTTTTGGATTTTCAGCCATTTTTACTCCTATATAATGATTTAGAACAAAATCCGAGGAAATTTTTTTCGAAAAAATCCAGTTTTTTGGGACAATCTGTAAAAATCTACGGTCTCGGTTCCTTCAAAAATTTTTCGTAATTCTCTGTTCCGGTTAAAAACAAAGCAAAACAAAAAAGTCGGTTCTCGGTTCCGGATACCGGACTCTAGTAGCTACGGCCTTGTATCCATTGTGCATTCTTTAACAAATTTTACCTTCAAAATAAAGTCCATCAAATTCCGTAAAAAATAAAAAACAAAGCAAAAACAAGTGGTGTAGATAATAAGAAAATTACCCTAAAATTAATTTTATAAAACTAATAATATCATAAGGGTCGCCACAAGCCCCCACATTCTATCATACTGAACGCAAGTAAAATACGACGGTCCCACAAGTTATCGTACGAAGTCATTGTACGATCGTAAAATTAACGTAAAAGTATGATGAAATCGCTACAAGCTGTCGTACGATCGTATGACGCAATAGGATGGCATCGTACAAAATTTGTCGTATTTTGTCGTACGACGCGCCGTACGACACAAAAATTCATGTCGTACGACAAAGTACGACGGCTCATCGTACGAATTTCGGCCATCGTACGAGCCATCGTACTCTTAGGCCGGCCGCAAGTTGTCGTACCACCGCATGAAGCCGCAAATTGTTGTACTTTTCATTCAAAATTCACTAAAAAGTACGACTCGAGACCGCAAGTTGTTGTACTGTTTGTCGTACCACGGTACGACAGAAAGGTACAACGGTACAACACCAAAGTACGACGACAACTTGCGGCCGGCCTTACGATAGCTTGTGGCCATTTCGTCCGTCGTATGATTGTATTTTACACTCGTACGATGACTTTCGTACGATAGCTTGCGTTAGCTTGTGCAGTTGCTAATGGTTAGTACGATAGCTTATGGGGACCCTAATACCGGATTTGGTTGATAGGACTTTGCCCAATTTAGGAGTCAAAATAAGGTGTTTTATTTTTTATTTAAATCAATTTGCCCTTAAAACACCAAAAAATCTTACGATTTTCTTTTGTTGAGTAGATAAATCGGTAAAAAGGCGTGTATCTTGGTTATATTTATGTAAAGAATATAAGAAATACACATTACTAACAACGATCATAGCACTAGACGCGTATTTTGCTATATTAAGATACGTCGCTTGGGCTATCGTCATTAGACAGCCCATTGCCAAACATGCTAAAAGATTTTTTGTTTTTCATGCAGAGACATATCCAGGATTTGTACCTTTTTTTGAAAGCAATTTTTATGTACAGGGTGAATCTTTCAATCCCCTGATTTTAAAAAGCTCTATCTCGAGCTAGGACAATGCAAATTGGATGCGGTTTTTTGCATTTGGCTTTTCAGACCTGCCGTTTTTATTTTGTAATAAAATTTAAAAAAATTTTTTTTCAAAATTTTCGATTTTTGCCTTGGTCCCCCCTTATGGTCAAAAATCGAAAATTTTCGAATTTTTTATTTTTTGCTAAAAACATGTTTTTTACCGTTTTCGGGGTCGGAGAACACGATTCTGATGCTTAAAAAAATGCAAAAACGCATTAAAAATCGAAAAACGGCCAAAAATAGTGTTTTTAGGCCAAAAATGACCCTTTTGAAGGTAGGGTATAACTTTCGATGGTTGTGGCCAATTTTCAAGCGTTTATAATTATTAAAAATAGCATAAAGGAATTAAAAAGTTTTATTCTTTAAGAAGGACTTTGATATGTTGCCCATTGTTTAGCCAACAAGCTTTTCTTTTGACTATGATTCATACTTGTTTTGGAACTTTTTTTTAACTTGCACATTAATTCATCTGTTTGTGTGAATGGCAAAATGTAAGAGAGCGCGCGAAAATTGGAAACTATGCTATTTTTAAAAATTATAAACGCTTGAAAATTGGCCACAACCATCGAAAGTTATACCCTACCTTCAAAAGGGTCATTGTTGGCCTAAAAACACTATATTTTGGCCGTTTTCGATTTTTTTAAATGCGTTTTTGCATTTTTTTTAAGCATCAGAATCGTGTTCTCCGATCCCGAAAACGGTAAAAAACATGTTTTTAGCAAAAAATAAAAAATTTGAAAATTTTCGATTTTTGACCATAAGGAGGGACCAAGGCAAAAAATCGAAAATTTTGAAAAAAAATTTTTTTTTAATTTTACTACAAAATAAAAACGGCAGGTCTGAAAAGCCAAATGCAAAAAACCGCATCCAATTTGCATTGTCCTAGCTCGAGATAGAGCTTTTTAAAATCAGGGGATTGAAAGATTCACCCTGTACTTTTCACATCATATGGTAAAAAGTGATAAGAAAAGAAGTTGTAGGGTATCCACTGAAGTTTCTAATAAAAAAAAAATATAATTTTTTTGACCATACATAGACCGTAGGAAGACCCTTCCATATAGGGGGGGCGTCGATCTAAAAATTTTCAAAAATACAGGTGAACATGACAAAGCCCGTAGCCTGTCGTAGCTACGGGCTTGACTCCTACAGGGGTTTAAAAATCGATTTAAAAAAATCAATTGTTCTAAAAATCGAATTTTTTAGACTTTAAAACAGGGTCGACGAAATTTCTCAATACGCTAGATTGAAAGTTCGTGAAAAAATACGGCAAAAATAAGGGGGCGGTGGGGTGGCGAGCACTCCTTGATCGACTTTTTTTTGACCCCTGTATGGGTCAAAAAAATTTTTTTATTAGAAACTTCAGTGGATGCCCCTTTTTACCATACGAATAAAAAGTATGTAACCTTGCAATAGTGCGCGCAGAACGCCGTAGCAATAGACGGAAAAAAGATACTGCGCTATGTAGGACTCACCCATCAGCCCCTTGCCTGATTGAGAACTGATCATTGAGAAGCCCGAGGTTGAGCCAGCTCTCTATTTTACAAAAATTTTACTTGTTTCACTTTTATCAGGTAGATCTCGAATAAAGACTATTTCATTCGATACACCAGACAATATCCCAATAATTATAGCAGCTATTGCACTATGTTTTGTTTAGATTTTGAATAGTCTACTGGATAATTGAGTAGAAAGCATCGGTCAATCGTTAAAAAGAATAATAACGACGGTTCCATAGAGTATGATGCTTGACTAAGATTCCATGTCCAAAATAATAAGTATGCATTGTATGAGGGTACTAAAAGCGTAATAAAAATATATGTGTTACCTGTCTAGTAGGTAACGGCCAAATCAGAGTGGGCATCACAGGTGGCGCTGGACGATCGACCCTGTATATAGGCCAAAACGTCAAAAACACTCGATTTTTTACCCCTATCGGATGCCCGAAACTAGAGTCCGGTAACCGGAACCGAAAATTTTTTGAGAGCGGATTAATCGGACCGAAAAAATGGGTCGGTTACCGGACTCTACCCGAATTCGATCAAGGATGGTCAAAACAAGGTTTTCGGACTTTTCTTTTTTTTTGGTTTTTCAGCCAATTTTAGGAGGGTATATGGTATTTTTTTAAAATTTCAAAAAAATTTTCTACCAGGTAGTAATTTGTTAAAAAATTAAAATTATTTTGTAAAATTTACCTATACGCCACATAATGACCATATAAAAAGAATGAATAGCATTGCCGAGACTTACCAAAAACCATAACGCTAAGTAAGCGATAAAGATATTATTTAGTTTAAAATACTCGGGCTTGTTACGAATTTCATACTCGTGCATTAATATTTTTCCAAAGTTATATATTGCCATGATTGCGCATAGGAAGATTGCTATGAACTCAAATAACGTTAGATATGGAATGTAAAATAGCTGTCCCATGCTCTACGTTAAACAATGTGCTTAACTTACCACCGAGAGTATGCCTATGATGCTATAATTTTTTTAATTAAAAATCTAGATATGAATTTTCAGCTGCCAAAAATTGTAAAATCGAGAAAAAAAACTTGTGCACCCTTGTACTTTCATTTTCATCGATGAAAGTATAAGGGTTCACAAGTGTACAAACACTCCCCCTCCCGAAAATTTTGACTTTTAGTGGGCGAAAAATTTACCTTGTTTCCCTTAGTATGAGGGGAAGGAGCGGGATGGAGGATGAGAAAAAGAGTGAGGAATGGATAGGAGGAGAGAATATAGGAGAGTATAGTTTGAGCAGAGAAGGAATGGGGACTGGGAGGGAAGAAGAGAGAGTGGGATGGGGAAGGGAGAAGTAGTGGGTGAGGGGATGGACGGGATAGAGAAGGAGGAATAAAGAAAGAGATGGGTCAGGGGAAGAAATGGGATGGAGGAGGGTAGAGATGGGGTGAAGGAGGAATGGGGGAGGAGAGAAGAAGAGAGGGAGGATGGGAGAAGTAAGTCAAGAAGGGAGGAAGAGGGGAGTAAGAGAGGAGAGGAGGAATGGGGATGGTGAAGAAAGAGGGAGGGAAGCAAAGGGAAAGGAGAGTGGAGAAGGAGGGAAGAGGGAGTGGAGAGATGGGGTGGGGAGGAAAGAGGGAGATATGTGTGGGTGTGGATGTTGTGGGGTTGTATGATTGTTGTTTTGTATGTTATGTTTATCGTTTGTGTTTTGAAATGTAGTATGAATAACTAGCCCGAATCCACGCCGATAGGCGCGGGTTCGGGCTAGTTATTTTTTTTATATTTCTTATAAAAACAAAACGATAACAATGCGACATAATGTAAAATATCATAAACGCGATAGATACAAATAAACTGAGAAAAGAGATGACAGAATGAAATTACAATAACAGAGATTTCGCGCTAATATACAAAACAATCAACATATAAAGAGATTATTCTAATTTGATCTTGTTGTGGCACCTTTCTTCACAATTTATGTAACAGACGAGATCACAGCTGCAATCGAATTTAGTTTTCGAATTCTTGAAGCATAAACAAATGATGATATACATCCATCTACCGCAACAATAAAAAAACTATATGGCCCAAGATATGGAGTTAATAAAATGTTGAAAAACTAAAAAATATCATAAAAACACGAGCTAGGGCTTGAGCAAGAGCTAGAGCCAAAGAAAGAGATATTTCAAATATCTGTTGCAGCCGATCCTGAGCCGCCGACAACTCAGAGTCCGCTAGCAGATCATGAATAGAGAAACAGGAAAAACCCCAATTTTTGACCGCTATGGGTGTCCAAAAAGGATCAAGGAAATTTTTTTGGACGTTTGAATGGTATTTTTTTGGATTTTTCAGCCGTTTTTACACCTATATAGTGATTTAGAACAAAATACAAAAAAATCTCAAAAATCCAATTTTTAGGGACAACCTGTAAAAATCTATGGTCTCGGTTCCTTCAAAAATTTGCGGTTATTTCGGTTCCTGAACTCTCGGTTCCGGTTCCTTTCAAAAAAGTCGGTTATTTCGGTTCTCAGTTCCTGATACCGGACTCTAACAGTTACGACCCTATATCCATTGTGCATTCTTTAAAGGGGGGGGGGAACCACTTTTATGAGAAAATCCGGTTTTTGACAGAAACATAGTTTTTACAAGTATGATTGGTCATATATAGGGTATAAAATTGCGAGGAATCGATTCCCGCCATTATTTTTTGACTATGATTTCAAAAAAGTGGTCAAATACCTAAAAAACCGATTTTTTAAGGGGTTTTTTACACTTATTTTAACTTTTTTCAACAATTCTTCATAATTTTTTCATTTCCTTCGTAATTTTAGTAGATTTGATCATGCTGAATCGTTATATAACATTAGTTTTGCGTGGCATACACAATTGAAGGTTCTAATACAAACTTTTTAAAAATATCGCTTTAATATATGAATTTTACAATCATTTTCATTAACACGTCCAGATCAACGTCAAATTTTTGTATGAAATAAAAATTCATATAAAAATAAGTAGTTCTGTAAAAAGAAATAGTCGAAAAAGTCCTTTTTCGACCCATCCTGGGCTATTTCAAAGTTGTAAGTTCTCAGATTTTGAGTTTTCCAATTTCTCAAACTTGTAATGGCTATATCTCTGTGAAAATTCATGATCACGAGATAAAATTTTTTTTAAACATTATCCTCGTGATTTGTACTTAATGTTTTTCTTTGACATCAATCCATGATTCTTGCGTTAATACTATCCAAAATCGCATTTTTTGAGCTTGGGGGGTCTCTGAGAGTACTGTATTGGGTTAAAGATGGTTATTTTTGACCAAGTTC
>OZJO01003138.1:0-29758 GCA_900406225.1 Acrobeloides nanus | reverse complement strand
TTTGAAGTTTGGGTTAC
This sequence comes from Acrobeloides nanus, assembly GCA_900406225.1. Taxonomy (NCBI): domain Eukaryota; kingdom Metazoa; phylum Nematoda; class Chromadorea; order Rhabditida; family Cephalobidae; genus Acrobeloides; species Acrobeloides nanus. The sequence continues at coordinate 29,741 of OZJO01003138.1, read as the reverse complement.
CTGTAAGACCAAAAAATCCTGGTCTTCAACTTGGTACTGGGTCAATCTCCAACCAATGAATGAATCTGATGGGACCCCAAAAACAAAAGTTACTCAACACTTTACGAGCTATAATGTTATGCAAACAAAAATTAAAAATTTGATCAAAAAAAGTTTGTCGGTCCCCATTCGTACCAAAGCTCGATTCTTTCAGAGCCGGTGCTTTAAACTTTCCGTAAAATTGCCTGGCGACTGTTATAAAAGCTTGATGATTCAGTTTTCCTTTATACTTTACAATAAAACATTCGATTGACTAGTTGCTTTCGCAATTTAGTTCTTTGGCTTAGCCATACTTTTGTGGCGAAGTCGCTAATTGATCGGACTTGCCGGTAACTCAGCTTTTTACACAACCTCCAGGCGGTTGGTATTGTTTCTTTTTTCATACTTCATAAAAATTTATTTTGAAAAAATTTGAGAAAAATAGTACAAAACAGATTTTTAAGCTCGTGTAGGAGCAGACATATTCTATTAAGAATAATCTGGAGGTCGCTTGCAGATAGAGGCACGGTATTGAGTTGTGCAATTTACAAAATTTTCCCACTTTCCAATGTAATCGATTTGATTGGGGTCTCCAATCCATCCGTCTTGAAATAGGTAGACACAGGGAAACGACAATGTGTTCCCAAAATGTCCTGAATTTGCGTAATCAAATAGTGTTCCATCGATCCCTATCCAGTTGCTGTTAGGGTCTTTCAAAAAGATGTTAATTGAACATAAAATAAGTAAATTCTGAATTAAATTAGCGTCGGTGGCGCGAAAAATTTTTTTGATTTTGTTTGAAAAATTTGGCAAAAATCATAAAGGAGACTCTTATGATTTTTTTTCAAAAATGGGCATAAGAAAATCTAATTATTCATTGAGCAGAAAATCACCGAACGTATACTCGGAAAACATCAAGGTTAACTCGGTTAACGACGCAAATACGAAACTTGATTGGCTTTTATAATTCATTCTGCATTCCATTTATTAAAACAAACTTTTCGAGAAAACCGAGCTTTGGGTGTCACAAAAATTTTGTAAGGATACCTATTTTGATCACGAATTTTATCGATTTCTAGAAAGATTCGTTCCAAATATCTTTTACCAAAGTTAGAGAGCTTGATTTCTTCTACAATTTTCTTAAACTTACTTTTGATGAAAATCGATAGAAAAACGAGAAAATCCCACGAAAAAGTAATAACCCTTAAAGGACCAGTTCAGTAATTTACAGTCATATGAAAAAATGATATCATAGGTCGGCAAGGGGAGAGCCTCCCCCTGACCCACTCACTCATGGACCCAAAATTGAAGGGGGACCACCTCATGGACCTAAAATTGAAGGGGGACCACCTCATGGATCCCGCCGAACAGTATGGTCCATAAATAGTGTCAGAAGACCTCAAGCTAAAAAAGGTCGTTTTTTTGGTGGAGATGGTGAGGGACCGCCTCATCGGAGGTCCCCTCCCCCCCCCCACCTTGCTGACCTATGAATGATATATTCGGAAAGATCATGAAAAATGGAGCATTTTTTGTTTTTACGACATGTTTTGAATCGTTGTAGTCTTCGAGATAATTGCGTTTGAAATTTTGAATTTGTGTACAAGCTCTTCGTTGTAATACACAAACTTTTTGAATTTTTTGCGAAAAAATCGATTTTTGCATCAATTTTTTAAATTTTCAAAATGAACATTGGAGCAATTTTTTATAGCCAAATGAGAAGAACAAAATGGCACCAAAATTATCCAATTTGAACATTGTTTTGGATTATTGAAACGAAAATTCTGATTCATGTTTTCGTTTCAATAACACAATGTTCAAATTGGATCATTTTGGTGTCATTTTGTTCGTTTCATTTATCTATAAAAAATTGCTACAATGTTCATTTTATAAAAATTGAAAAAATCGATGCAAAAATAGATTTTTCCACAAAAAAATTCAAAAAAGTTTGTGTATTACAACGAAGAGCTTGTAACAAATTTCAAATGCAATTATCTCGAAGACTACAACGATTAGAATATGCCGTAAAAACAAAAAATGCTCCATTTTTCATGATTTTTCCGAATATATCATTTTTTCATATGATTATAACTTACTGACTGGTCCTTTAAGGAGGTGCAGATAATAGGTCATTCTCCGACAAAATTTTTTTTCTCGATATGACCTATATAGGGGTAATTTGATGCGAGGAATCGATTGCGCACATTCCCAAAGCTTGAAAATGCTTCCTTGACCCTGATTCAGGAAAATAAGAGTGTGTATTGAAGCGAAAATATGACAATTTTGGATTTTTCTTCTAAAATCCTCGTTCTGAGGGTTATTTTATGCGAGAAATCGATCCAGCGCATCCCTGAAGCGTTGTGGTAGAAACATAATTTTTCAAGGACGATAGTCAAGGATGCATTTTGACGCTTCGGGGATGCGCTGAATCGATTTCTCGCATAAAATAACCCTTAGAACGATGATTTTAGAAGAAAAATCCAAAATTTTCATATTTTGATTCAATACCCACTCTTATTTCCCTGAATCAGGTTCAAAGAAGCATTTTCAAGCTTCGGGAATGTGCGCAATCGATTCCTCGCATCAAATTACCCCTATATAGGTCATATCGACAAAAAAATTTTTTGTCGGAGAATGACCTATTATCTGCACCCCCCTTTAAAAGGGGCGTAACATTTATAGCCTATTCTCGAAAAATCGAAAAAAATTTTCTTCTAAAAATCAACTTTTTAGGGTAATTTCTAGGCGAAAAATCGATTGCATGCATTTTCGAAGCATGGAAAATTAAGTTTAACACTGAAAATCAGGGTAGAACTGTGCTTCAACGCGGAAAAAATTTTTATCGCACTTTTTGCAAAAATCTGAAATGTTCCTGGAAAGCACCATTTCATAGGTAATTTTTCATTTTCGACACATGAAAACGACGTCTAGACATCGAAAATGGCAGTTTTTGGTTCAAAAAACGAACTTTTTCCCTGAATCAGGGTCAAGAAAGCTTTTTCAAACTTTGATAATGCGCGCAATCGATTCCCCGCATAAAATTAGGCCTAGAAAGGTCCTTTTTAGAAAATTTTTTTTCGCGCTTTTTCGAGAATTCACCATAAATCAGGGTTGCCATTTTCGCTTTTTTCGCAGCAATTTGCTTTTTTTTCGGCATTTTTGCTTTTTTTTCGGAGTCAAAAAAAAGCAAATTTTTTTGCTTTTTTTCAGAGTCAAAGACAGTAATTTTTTATCTAATTTTTGTTTGATTTTTTAATGATTTTCTAATTTTTTCATAAAATTATGTATTTGTTTCTTAACTTGTTATTCATTTCTAAATACATTTAAACTGGTAGCGCATCATTTTTTTAGTAAAATGTCAGGACGCAAGCGTACTATTTTTTATCACCAAAACCTAAAGTTGATCCTAACTCAAATTCTAGTCCTACACCTAGTACTCCAGTTTCACCATTAAATTTTAAATCCAATACTCCTACAAAATCTACGTCTATGCAGATCAGTGGCGTATTTAGGGGGGGGGGGAACTCGGGGGGGTTCCCCCTCCTGAAAAAATTTTAATTTTTTCCTAATGGTCCCCCCTTATGTTTTTCCTCAAATTTTTTGAAACAATTTTTCAAAAATTATAATGGTCCCCCATTATGATTTTTTACTAAAACTGACCAAAATTTCCTATTTTTTCATCAAAAAGGTCCAAAATTTTCCATTTTTTTCTACAAAAATTATAATTTTCTGAGCACTTACAGCTTAAAAACAAGTATTTCTCAAAAAAATTGACATTTTTTAAACCAAAATTTCTTCATTTTCTGAGCATTTTCAGCTTATAAGCAAGCATTTTTCAACAAAAAAATTCGGCGCTGGTTATTGCATTGACTCAAGGATTTCAACAAAATTTTCGTCGAAAATCGAAATTTTCTGAGCGTTTCCCGCTTAAAAATGAGTATTTTTCATAAAAAAATGTTCGCGCCTCTCGGCGCGAAAAACGGGACTATACTGATTTTGGAAATTTTTTTAAAAACTCGAAAAAATTGCCTTGGTCCCCCTTATGTTTTTGTCCAAATTTTAACAAAATTTTCGAAAAAAACATAAGAGGGGACCAAGGTATAAAAAATTTTTTTGAAAAGGTTTCCCCCATTCTTGAATCCTGGCTACGCCACTGATGCAGATTGAGATTTTTGAACAAAAAGAACCTGAAATTGATGTGTCTTTCACAGGAGATGATAGAGCCGAAACTAAAAAGAATTTGTTTCTTATGTTATTTTGTATTATTTCTTTTGAATTAAAATTTTGCTGTTTTTTTGCTTTTTTTCGGAGATCATTGCTTTTTTTTGCTTTTTTTCAAGGGGTCTGATGCTTTTTTTTCGGAAATTTCAGGTGGCAACCCTGCCATAAATGTTACGCCCTCATCAGTTCAGACAAAAATTTTATGTTGAAACGCAGTTCTACCCTGATTTTCAGGGTCAAACTTAATTTTTCATGCTTCGAAAATGCGCACAATCGACTTTCGCGTACAAATTATCCTAAAAAGTCGGTTTTTAGAAGAAAATCGGAAAAATTTTATTCGATTATTCGAGAATAGGCTATAAATGTTACGCCCCTTTAAACAATTTTGTGACGCGTTTTGTGACATAAAGCTCTGTTTCCTTAAAAAAGGTGTTTTAAATAAAAACTCCAAATATAGGTTTATATCCATTCACATAACTCCATTACATGCCACGCGGCTGTGCGACGCATGAGAAAATTTTTTTGGAGAATACAACATTTGAGGAAAATTTTTTAGGGGGCGTTTATAGGTTGATTTTTCGGGAAATCACGAGCTCAGGATTTTGAAGAAAAATTTTTTTGAATTTTCTTTTCAATAATAAATCAATATTGAAAATCAGGCAATAAAAGTAAAGAAAATTTTGGAGCTACTGAACTTGAGCAGGCCCACTTAACGTGACCCCCAAGGCTGAAGTAAAAAACGCCGAAATTTTTACAGAAACACATCCCCTAGGGGTCACACATGCACAAGGTCTTACGTCAAAATTTTCAATACCACATATTTTTTCGATTTGGCGACCTTTTTTTTGGTCAACATAACGTAAAATTCGTAGTATTGCCCGCTGGCCAAATACTACATATTTGTCAATTTTTTGCCGGATACTATTACATGTCTTACGTAAACGTAAGCTTGTGCATGTGTGCTAGGGGTTGCATTTCCAAAAATTTTTTTCTCAAATATCGCATTCTTCAAAAAAATTTTCTCATGGGTCACACAGCCAATGGCACTTAGCAGATATATTTCAAGTCCTTATTTATTGTCAATCCAGTAAACCCGAGAAACTATGCTGAAGTTTATTCTCATTTTATGTATTTTATTCAAATATTCCAACGCTCGTGAAATAAAACTTACAAGCGGCTTTAACAATGACTGGCATGTAGCTTTCGAATTTAAGTTTTTTTTAACCCATTAAAGGATCAGTCCACTTTTGAACCGAATTTTTGTTCAAAAGTGGAAAAAAAAGTTCACGTTGGTTTAAAAATCCATTTTTACAAAGATCTTGAAATGTTCATAAAATGGCTTAGGCTTAAAACTTTGAATAAAAAATAAATGCCGCATTCTGTTGACCAAATTCTTTTTTATGTGATAGGAGAGTATCTCCAACTAAAAGTTTTGCCCGAAAAACGAAAATGCTCAAAATTTGTATATATACCCCAGAAACAATATAAGGAATGCGTTATTTGTCCTGAAAACACGTGGAAACGATGAGCCATTATTCATTGAACAGAAAAAGCACAGAAGGCGTTTTTCGATGTGCTACAATGAGACTACTTCTAAGGTTTTAATTTTATAATAAACATTGTATTTTAGTGAATGATGACATAAAACCAAAGCAAATTATTATGGACGAAGTCAACAATTACACTCTAATCAGCGAGTCCGATATCCAACGAAATCCAAAATGTGTTAATGTCTTTTGTTGCTTTTTTGAGGTGATGAAAACTTTTTTACGAAAAATCGAATTTTTGACGAAGATCGAATTTTTATAGAAAATCGAATTTTTGAAGAAAAATCGAATTTTTGACGAAAATCGAATTTTTGGCGAAAAATCATTCTGTGCAAAAATCGAAATTTGTTGTGAAAATTTGAATTTTTGGTAAAAAATTGATTTTAATTTTAGATAACCTGGTCTGGAGATGCTGAAATTTACTCTCAATATTACGGTTCTCAGTTTGTTTCCTTTCAAAATAAAACATGGAATTCACTAATAGTATCGGACAAGAATGACACTAGAGCGATTTATTGGTGGGAAAGCACTTTTAAAATTTGTTTAAAAATTTTAGGGACGAACTTAGTAAATATAAAATCTCTTCATTTTATCACAATACTTATCAAAATATTCGTGTTTATTATTCATTTGATCGTACATCTTGGACTTGGGAATGTGATGATAGGTATCAAAATTTTGCGGGAAATATTTCAGATACTAATCTAGACTTCAGCTGGTCTTTGAATTTTACATTTAAAAAAGGTAAGAAGTTTTGCCAGAAGTGAATGAAATTTCGCACTGATACCTCAAAAACATCTTGAGTTTTTAACAAGCTTATCATAGGTCGGCAAGGTGGGGGAGGAAGGGGACCTCAATGAGGTGGTTCCCCCTCATATTTTGGTTCATGAGTGAATGGGTCAAGGGGAAACTCCCCATTTTGCCGACCTTTTTTTGATCACCTCATATGTTCAGTGGGGCCCATGCAGTGGTCGCCCCTCTATTTTGGGTTATGAGTGGTCCCCCTCAATTTTGAGTGAGTCGGTCAGGGGGAGACTCCCTCCCCCTTGCCGACCTATGAAGCTTATTGTTATTCCGTTTTCTACTATACATGTTTAGTCAAAGACATCGGACTTGGACAATTGGATCAACAATACATAGAAAATGTTCGTCTAAGAAATAGTGTCATATGTGGGATTGATACATTCTCATTGCTTTTTTCCTTCTTTTTAATAATGAAAAAGTCTACGAAAAAAATGAAGACCTACAAATGGTTTTTGTTGAATATTGCTGTAAGAAAGTCTAGTTAATTCATTGAACAGAAATTCTAGATCTGGTCATATTTGGTGGACCTCAACTTGACGATGATTTTTATGCCAATCGGGCTGTTTCCAGCGCCTGCATTTGCTATTGTAGGATGGATACAGTCAGTAGACTCAACCCGTTTTATTTTCACCGTTATGCCTGCATTGACGACGTTTCTATTCGTTTTTACCATTACTGGATGTGGGACAGCCCTGGTTTGCGCTATATATTATCGATACAGGTACTATGCACATCGTTTCTCAAAGGAAGGAATATAGTTAAAAAATCAATTTTTTCAACGTTTTTATTTTGGCTCCAAATTGGGTGATTTTCGGCACTCGGGCGGTTTTCGGGCACGAGAAATCGATTGGAGCAAGTCTCGAGTTCCGAAAAAATTTTAATGACCCCCTAAATTTTTGAATAAAAATTTCGAATTTTGAGCAAAATTCGATTTTTGAAAAAATCGAATTTTTGAGCAAAATTCAATTTTTGGTCAAAAATTGAATTTTGCTGAAAAATCGAATTTTTACTCTAATATTTAGGAGGTCGTTAAAATTTTTTCGGAACTCGAGACTTGCTCCAATTTCTCGTGCCCAAAAACCTTCAAGTACCAAAAATCAGCCAATTTGGAGAAAATTTTTTTGTCGGAGATAGGGCCGCAAACGGCACCTCCTTTAGAAAAATTATGGAGCTAGTAAACATGGGGATCCCCATTGTTCATGAATCCAAAGGTCGAAATAAAATTTTCTAAAAATTTTATAAAATGACACCCCCTAGGGGTAAAATTTGACGAGGAACACGATGGTGCATTATTTCCGCATTACCCGGTTGATGGTTAAAATGTTTTGTTTACCATTTGTTCTGTTTTGTTTACTGTTTTGGTTACATAGAAATTGAAAAAATACAAATTTTCGATTATTTTGAAGCGGAAATAATGCCACCATCGTGTTTCTCGTCAAATTTTACCCCTAGGGGGTGTCATTTTATAAAATTTGTAGAAAATTTTATTTCGACCTTTGGATTCATGAACAATGGGGCCCCCAGGTTTACTAGCTCCAAAATTATTTATAGATTGCTAACAAATCCAAACATGACCCTACAAACTCGTAGTTGGTTTCTACCTATGGCTTTTCTTCATCTGATCAGCGGCCTTCCAATCTTAATACCAGGTTATTTTGCAATGTTGACTGTTGGTTCTACTTTGCAAAAGAATAATGCAACATACAAATACTTTTTTTCGTTAATGCAAACCATAAGACTAGCAAGCATTGATATGGAGGACATGGAGACAAAAACATTCATTTCTGCCGTTTTACTCACTTTGCTATTTTACACTTCATGCGTCGTTGGTATGTCCAATTATATGTTACATAAATGGCGACAAATAGCAAAGAAGAATCACGGTTCTAAAGATAGAAATCAAGCACAAAAATTTCACAGTGCCCAACGGAATTTGATCATCTCAATTATTATCCAGGTATTTGCACACAGTAGCTCCAAACTTTTTTTTAGTCAACTGTACCCATTTCGCTGCTTGTACTACCCTATGGATTCATGGTTTTATCTATAGTTTTTGACATTAACCATGTTATTGACGTGTCAACAATTTTACAGGAATTTTCAACATTACATTCAACTTTTAACATGTTAGTCATGGCATTGTCAATCAAGCCGTACAGGAAAACGATTGCCCAAATGTTGAAATTAACATGGCACAATGTTGTTGTTGTCCCTCATTCAGGGCATATATGGGCAGGTCCCAGGTAACCCCAGGTTTTTCACCTGGGGGTTGTGGGTCAGGGTCAAGGGATGGTTGTGAGTCATTGGGAGGGGGTGTGAGGGGGAATGGGGGAGGAGCGTAGAATGTGGGTCGGAAGGCCGACAAATTGAGGAAATAGTCGAAAAGTAGGCTGCTTGGAGCAGCATATTTATTTTTGGAAAAAAGAATATTTTTTAAATTTGTCAATCTTTTTTTTGGACGTCAACTTTTCGACCCCATCGGGATATGGACCAAATGAGGGTTGTAGATTTTTTTGAAAATTCCACCTGAGGTGCTGCCCATGTATGATTCAGGGTGACTATAAAGTTCAGATAACTTTTTTGCGTACTTAAAAATATAAACATTTTTTCTTGGGGCCTATTTCAATTGGTGCAGAGTTCAACGTCGATTTTAGTGTACCAAATCAATCGAGCCGTACCGGCTCAGCCCCCATTTGTCGTGGGACTATCCACGTAAAAGGTAAAAAAAGCTGAGTTACCGGCAAGTCCGGTCAATTAGCGACTTCGTCACAAAAGTATGGCTAAGCCAAAGAAAGTAGTGCACCAACCGGGATGATACAGTAGTTTTTACGTTTAAATCACCGTCGAAACGACAACTTGCTTCAACTTCAAACTTTAATCGCAAAGCAAAAAACCTGAAAATGGATGATATCATCGATGAGCCGGTTNGTCGAAACGACAACTTGCTTCAACTTCAAACTTTAATCGCAAAGCAAAAAACCTGAAAATGGATGATATCATCGATGAGCCGGTTTCCGAAGAGGCGCTGAGGGAAATCCTGAACCTGGAAGAAAAAGCCGACGCAGCAGTTATCGGGTGCGTTCCTAAGTTGAACCGTACGGATCCGTACTGATCGCTGTCAACCGTACGGTCAACCATGAACTGTACGGCTCCCCGTGGCCCCGTAGGAACCCATACGACCCGGTAGGCCGTACGAGGGTCGTACGGGTGGCCTAAGGGGCCACGGGGAGCCGTACGGTTGACTGTACGGTTCAACTTTGGAACTTACCCATCACCTCCTACCTACGCCATTTGATGCAGCACGATGATCCGAAAGCCGCTTTTATTCTGCCGCACTACACTGTCAATTTCTACGCGCCCAACGAGAACGTCCTGGATACCGAGGATTTTAATTTTTGGCATCCCTTTGTGATCGTGCATGATATCCCTGCGTGGTTGTACATGATTTTTAGACGTCACCATTGAATTCCCCATGGTCGAAAACCTCCGCGTAGTCGAAATCAGCGTGTTTTTTCCGTTTTTACAGGGGTACCCTCCGAATCCCTATGGGCCCAATAGGGGAGAAAAATAAAGTAGCGTTTTTCGACTTTTCAACAAAAAAACGCGCTGATTTCGACTACGCGGGGGTTTTCGACCATGGGGAATTCAATGGTGACGCCTAAAAATTATGTACGACCACGCAGGGATGCCATGCACAATCACGAAGAGATGCTAAAAATTAAAATTTCGGTATCGAGATTTGAGCGTTGAAAGTGGTGCGCCTTCGTCGACGTTCCCCGGCTCACCGCGATCCTACTACGACGTCATGGCCTTGGTACAAAGCATAACAAGAATGTCATCGCAGGGCCAGAACTTCGAAGTCGGCGTGGCCTTGTAGAAAGTCGACGGCAGGGTACGTAGTTGGGTTCGTCTTAATCTAATCCAGGACGTTCTCGTTGTGCGCGTAGAAATTGGCAGTGTAGTGCGGCAGAATAAAAGCGGCTTTCGAATCATCCTGCTACATCAAATGGTGTAGGTAGGCGGTGATAACTGCTGCGTCGGCTTTTCCTTCCAGGCCCAGGATCTTCTTCAGCGCCTCTTCGGAAATCGGCTCATCGATGATAGCATCCATTTTCAAGTTTTTTGCTTTGTAGTTTGCGGTTGAAGTTTGAAATTGAAGCAAGTTGTCGTTTTGATGGCGATTTGAACGTAAAAACTACTGTTTCATCCCGGTTGGCGCACCGCTTTGAGCGCCGATAGGCGCTCGGTCTCGGTACTTAATTATAAAAACCAACCGAGCTTCGTATTTGCGTTGCTAACCGAGTTAACGTTGGTGTATCTCACATCAGTTTCTCGTGTTTTCCTCGCCAAAGCCTCTCTCCCAAATTACGCCGTATATTCTATAAGACTTTAATGTTGTTACTACATACACTCTGTAACATAATTATAACCCCATACCAAAAAAGCTAGTTCGGGGGCAGTTTCAATTAAGTCACTTTCACTCTTTTGACTCTAACTTTTCGATATTGAAGAATCAGGCAATGGCGACTTTACAGAATTTGTAGAGGGGATCGAGATGAACAAAAATGAAAAAGACATCTTGTCAAAATTCCGTAACTATTAAAATATAGAGCCGACTTTGTATTGAATTCACTTCAACATTTTTTACACTCTTTAAACTTTCCGTAAAATTGCCTGTCGAGACTGTTATAAAAGCGATGATTCAGTTTTCCTTTATACTTTACAATAAAACATTCGATTAACTAGTTGCTTTCGCAATTTAGTTCTTTGGCTTAGCCATACTTTTGTGGCGAAGTCGCTAATTGACCGAACTTGCCGGTAACTCAGCTTTTTATACAACCTCCAGGCGGTTGGCATTGTCTTTTTTTCATACTGCATAAAAATTTATTTTGAAAAAATTTGAGAAAAATAGTACAAAACAGATTTTTAAGCTCGTGTAGGGGCAGGCATATTCTTTTAAAAATTATCAGGAGGTCGCTTGCAGATAGAGGCACGGTATTGAGTTGTGCCATTTACAAAATTTTCCCACTTTCCAATGTAATCGATTTGATTGGGATCTCCAATCCATCCGTCTTGAAATAGGTAGACGCAGGGAAACGGCAATGTGTTCCCAAAATGTCCAGAATTTGCGTAATCAAATGGAGTTCCATCGATCCATATCCAGTTGCTGTTAGGGTCTTTCGTCAAACCATTGATAGTGACAAGTTCGATCATCAAAATTACGTGAAATCAATCTGAACGGCGTTTTGAACATACAAACTTCATTAATTGACTCGATAGATTTATATTTTTTCGATTTTTTTCAACAATTTTCGAAAAACAAGAGAAAATTTTTTCGGGAAATGCTTGTTTTTAACCCGTTTTTGCCCGTAAATATTTCAAAAAATTGGCGATTTTTGGCAATTTTCAAAAATGACTCAAAAAGCGAAAATGTCTATAATCAATATTGTACCAAAAATAAAAGTTAGAGAGCGATAAATTTACTACAAAATAAGCACAAAATCAGCGTCGTATGAATTAGGATCGAAATTTTATATCACCAAGAAAGTGGTAAAATATTGGGTTGTTTCATAAGTTATTGCGGCTCAAAAAATATAACTAAAATCAGCATTTTTCGCTCGTTTTCGATGAAATTTTTTTTCAATAGTAAGCAAGAATGTATGACGAATACGATCCAATCAGTCTTTTTGAGCGTAACTCATGTTTTCGTGTCAATACTCAAACTTTTTGAGAGCCCACTTTAAAAATTGGGCTCTCAAAGATGTATTCTTATTTTAAACTATTGATATTTGGCTATATAAGTCATTTTTTGACGAAATTTTCGACCCTCTTAGGGTTTTTCTATACGCTGAACACGAATCCGCCGTTATTTTTTGTCCTAGACCTCGGGAATATGGTCAAAAAATGGCTTACAATGAGGTACCCCATATAAGGTAAAAACCCCCTTTTTGGAGTTTTAACCTTGTATGGGGTACCTTCCCGTGGTCAAAATCAAAAAATTCTTTCGGATTCAAGTTCCCCATGCTGAAAAACACCCCAGAACAAAAAATCAGCCAAATTGAAAAACTTTTTGAAAATTTGATTTTTTTTACCCCTTGGTCCCCTTTGGGGTAAAAATTTCGATTTTTCAAAAAGTTCTCTAAATCGGCTGATTTTTCTCTGGGGGTTTTCGGCATGGGGAACTTGAATCCGAAAGAATTTTTTGATTTTGACCACGGGAAGGTACCCTATACAAGGTTAAAACTCCAAAAAGGGGTTTTTACCTCATAAAAAAAGTTTGAGTATTGACACGAAAACATGAATTACGCTCAAAAAGACTGATTGGATCGTATTCGTCATACATTCTTGCTTACTACTGAAAAAAAATTTCATCGAAAATGAGCAAAAAATGCTGATTTTAGTTGTATTTTTTGAGCCGCAACAACTTATGAAACAACCCAATATTTTTGTTTCGGAAATGACAAAATCGATCAATTTTGAATCGATTTTTGACATTCATTTTATGAAATCATTACAGCAATTTTTTTACTATTGAATTCTTCATTACTTACTCTTATGATATACAAAAGAACGCATATCAAAATGTAAAAAATTAAAAGAGGAAATATAATAGATTATTTATGTAGACAAGTCTACATATGGGCAAAAACGGGTTAAGCTTAAAATGCCAAGAAAATGAAAATTTTTGGTGAAAAATAGCAGATTTTGTAGAAAAAATGGGGAAATTTTGGTGAAACAACGTAATGGAGGACCATTAGGATTTAAAATTTTCAAAAATTTTAGGCAAAATCATAAGGGGGAGGGGAAAATTTTTTATCATTAAAAACACAATTGAAATGTTATACAATATTAAAACGAAATTTTTCAACGCAAAAAAATTTCAAAATTTTTTCGAAAGTACTTACTTATGTGCTCAAAAAATCTTTCGACTTTGTATTTTAACAAATGAGTTGGAACTAAAGGTGTGTAATCCCGTGATCAGGTATTTCTTTACAGCCATTTTGGCCCTACCCTCGTGGGGTTATCGCTTTAAAAATTTTGCTTGTTTGAAGGAAGCATACACTAGCCCACGGCTGTCGAAAGTGTGCAAAAAGTTCCGACATCTGATTTTTTGTTGTAAAAAGTATTCTTTCATGTTGAATAACATATTTATTATGTCAAAATAAAAACATCACATGATGGAGAATACAAAAATGTTGATTTTCGCCAAATTTTTCCAAGTCCCAAAAACGGCAATTTTCACAAAAATTAATTATCTCGTTGAAAACGGTAAGGGCCTCCACTAATTCGTCTCGACGTCGAGACGGAATATCTTTTTATGGTTGAGGAATTTTGACATGGTGTCGTTTGCAAAAATGTCGAGCTAAATGAGAGCTACATTTTATGAAGTGACACCATGTCAAAATTCTTCAACCATAAAAAGATATTCCGTCTTGACGGCTGTTTTGTCACTGCACTACCGAGGCTTGTTTTGTCTTCACTGTCGCGCGGTAGACTATAAATGCCAACTCGCGACGCGTCGTGCGACACAAAAATGCACTGTCGTGACGCAATAGAAGTATAAATCCCGCCTTAGGCTTAGTGGGCTTAGGCCTAAGCTTAAGCCTAAGCCCAGGCTTAAGCCTAAACCAAAGCCTTTTTTTATAAATAAACCAAAACTTCCAAATGTTATAACTTTTGATAGCATAAGCCATTTTTTTAGATCTTGGGCTTAAAATACGCGCAAGAACAATGAAAATAAAACACCAAAACGATTTTTTTCTGTTTAATAAACGACTTTTTTTCAATTCTTTATAAATAAAATTTCTCAAATTTTAAGGGTGAACCTATTTTTTCTATGCAATGCGTGACCCTTTGGAATATATTGATGGACCTCTAATAAAAACCGCCTGGATTTCTACTGTGATTTTGATAATACTTTCAGTTCGTGCCCGTAGCAAACCGATATTTATAAATGTGATATTTGCTTCTGTGATATTTGGTGCCTTTGTACTTTTTATTACATGGATTGGAAGAAGTCTAGCGGAGCTGCCGGAGATTTTATTGTTTCGAGTATATAATGGAACTTATAGGAGGTGGGTGGCGATGTCTTTGATTGAAAATGTTGTACTCAAGGCTCTCAGATTTTGAAATTCGCATAAACATTGAGTTCAAGTTGAACCTATAAAATGTCGAATATTCAAAGGTTCCAACACAAACCCCCTGCTTTATTTAATAAAGCAGGGGGTTTGTGTTGGAACTTTTTGAAAATTCGACATTTTATAGGCTTAAAAATTGATTTTTGGGCAAAATTGAATTTTTGGCTAAAATTTGAAAAAATTGAATTTTGTGCGAAAATTGAATTTTTCTCGATTTTTATGCGAATTTCCAAAACTGAGAGCCCTGGTTGTACTTATCTTTTTTAGGAACTGTATTCTACTGTTTTGGCTGATTTGTATACTTTCGTCTGTGATATTCTGTATTTGTGTGAATTTGACGAATGATCGTGCTTCAACATCACATCGAAAATTTTTCCATCTGACAGCATCATTGATAGCAATCACTGGTTTATGGTATGAACCTCAATTTTTGTTGCTCTCTGCTCATTTAATGCTCACTATATTTGTTATACTTGAGGTTAGTCTTAAGTACCCCACCCAAAAATTTTCAATTTTTTCACCAAAATTGACATTTTCCGAGGGATTTCAGCTTAAAAATTACCTGTTTTAAGCTGAAAATCTACAGAAAAATATTTTTTGGTGACAAAGGTGAAAGTTTTTAGGATACCTAAACATACATGATAAGTATGTGCATATTTTCGAAAATTGTGGGAGCAGTGCCTTAGAGGATGGGGGTAAAAGGGGTAATTATCCCCCAAAAGTCGAAAAAGTCATAAGGGCTTCCTTATGATTTTGCCCAAAATTTTTTTCAATAAAATTTTCAAAAATCCTAATGGTCCCTCATAATTTTTCACAAAAAATATCTAAAATTTGCCCATTTTTTCACCAAAAATGTCCAAATTTACCCATTTTTCAACAAAAATCATAATTTTCTGAGCATTTTTAGCTAAAAAAACAACTATTTTCGAAAACATTTTACCAAAAAATATCCAAATTTACTTATTTTTCAACAAAAATCGTAATTTGAGCATTTTCAGCTAAAAAACAACCATTTTTTCGAAAAATTTAGCGCATGTGGCGCTGGTTTTTGCTTAAAAATTTTTTCACTTTGATTTTTCATCAAAAATGTCCATTCTTTTCAACGAAAATTATAATTTTCTGAGCATTTTCAGCTAAAAGAATTTTCCAAAAAATTTTTTGCCTCCGAAGCCTCTCTGTACCACCCTGGTCTTATATATAATTTTTCAACAAAAATAAATTTTTGCAAAAAATTCAGTGAATTGAATTCCTTCCTAGTGCCAATAGTACCTTAAATCTTACTAGTACTTCGTATTGAGAGTTGTTGATCAACTTTTAACAATTGATTTTTAGCTCCTCCGAAGCCTCTCTGTACCACCCTGGTCTTACTACCTCAACCAATGGCTACTCATATTCTTAGATGGTCAAGATTCAACCCAACTCATCCTCACTCCAATACTCTTAAATGTTGGCATCTTCCTACCAATAATATTCAGCCCTGTAGACACGTTCACCTATGCCTTGAAACCCTACCATTTTGCTGGAATCGCAACAGTTGGTGTTGGAGACGCGTTTGCTGCCATTATTGGCTCGAGATTTGGAAGAACTCCGTGGCCGACTTCAAAGAGGAAAACCATAGAAGGATCTTTGGCAATGTTCCTGAGTCAAATGATATTTCTAGCTCCATTTGCATATTATGATCCTTATCCTCCTATTATGTCAATTAGGATATTGATTTCATCTTTGCTTAGTTCGATTGTTGAGGCTCATTTGACACGTGGTGACAATCTGATTCTTCCTCTTTTATCATATTTTATACTGTGATATATTTTATGCAAATTTTTATAAATTTTTACTGATTACAATCAATCGTTAGAATAAACTTAGTTATTTAATGCGAATTAGGTCCGTATCTAGGATCTAGCGACGAAGGGGGCAAAAATTTTTACCATTAGGTCAGTTTGGTGGCAATATTCGAAAGTTTTTGTGGTAAAATCATTAAGAAACATTATTGCAAAAAATTTGGGCAAAATCATAAGGAAGCTATCTCCCAAATTTTTCAAAGCTCTTATGACTTTGAAAAATTTGGGAGATAATTACCTTCTTTACTCCTCTGACTAAGGCACTGCCCCACAATTTTCGAAAGTATGCACATACTTACCATGTATGTTTAGGTACCTCACCTAAAAACTTTCACCTATTTCATTAAAACATATTTTTCTGTGGACTTTCAGCTTAAAACAGGTAATTTTTAAGCTGAAATCCTTTGGAAAATGTCGATTTTGGTGAAAAATTGAAAATTTTTGGGTGTGAGTTTACTGGTAAAAATTCTCACAAGGAACACGTACGAACTTATGGTCAAAATATTTGACAAGACCTATATAGTTTTGTAGAACATATCCGACTTTCCGTTAAAAATGAAAAATTAGCTGCTGAAAATCTATCTCGAAGAGGTATATAGCCGTTAGAGGTTGCCATTGTTATATGCTTTGTTATCAATAAAATGTTTTATGCGAATTTTGCCTGAATCAATAAAATGCTAGATTTTGATCGATCAAATTCTCACTTAAAGGACCAGTCCAGTCGGAAAAAAGTTGCCATTTTTTGTATATGTTACCGTTTTATCCGAATCAATAAAGGTAGATTAGGCCTAAACTTAAGCCTAGGCTTAAACGTAGGCCTAAGTTTAAGCTGAGGCTTAAGCTTAAGCCCAAACCTAAGCCTAAACTTAGGCTTAGGCTTAAACTTAGGCCTGTTTAAGCCTAAGCCTTTCAGATAAAACTAGTTTTATCAGATAAAACGGTAACATATACAAAAATGGCAACTTTTTTCCGACCGAACTGATCCTTTAACAAGCCTATAAAAACGTACATATAATTCACAATTTAAATATTTTTACATAATATTAGTATTTGTCGTGGACGTGGCATTAGCAGACACTTCATTAGTATAGGGATTAATGCCCAATTTAAGCCCTTAAAAAAATTAAAATTTAACAAAAATTCACAAGTAACACTATCAACTTGCTACTCTCCGATTTTAACGAAGCCAGTCTCAAGCGATTCTTCATACCCGATTGGAAACAAAAATATCGGACATTAGAAAATTCAAAATTTACAGACCCGTTTGAGACGAGCGATAGCTCATTGAGTTCCTTATGGCCTCAGGAATTCAATGAGCTATTACTCGTCCCAAACGGGTCGGTAAATTTGGAATTTTCTAATGCCCGATATTTTCGTTTCAATAAATGAATTTTTATTGAATCAGGCAAAATTAGAAATCGATTCAAATTACTGTGTATTCAACGAACTTCAAACGCTTGTATCTCCTCGAAGAAGCTCTATTGGGACTAAATTCCAAAAATTTTATAATCAAGTCGGGTATGAAGAATCGTTTGAGACTGATTTCGTCAAAATCAGAGGGTAGCAAGTTGATAGTGTTACTTGTGAGTTAAAAAAATTACCCTCTTTTAATAATTTCAATCGCATTCGACGACGCCGTTGATTCTCAGTGTTGCGTCTACGAACCATTTCTTTTTGTTCTGGAGTCAATGAATTTATCCATTTCGCATATATTACAGCACTATCACGTTGACCCTCTTTCTGGCGACATCTAAAAAAACAAAATTGTTCAAAAAACAAGTTGTTAAAAAAATTCATGTTAAATTATAAGCAAAATTAAAAATCGATTTTTATCGTGAACTTGGCTCAGTGGTAGTGCTCCAAGATTCGAGTCTAAGGGTCTCGGGTTCGAATCCCACCTGAGTCGATTTGATTTTGCCTGCGAAAAAAGCTGATATATTCCATGGTTAGACAACTTTTTTTCAAAAAAATTTTTTTGAATGTTGCTCAGAATAGCTGAAAATAACAGAATATACCGAAAAATTGAAGAATTCCCGTATTAAAAATGAAATTCTCTTAATTAGTATCAACTATTGTGTCTATATTGGTCGACTAGCTGCATACATGAACAAGGAGGGGGATGGACAAGCTACCTCGAGGCTATATGGTGTCGGTTTCGCCACTCCGAGGCTATATAAATCTTTAATTTTTGGCTCGATGCTAGCTACATGAGGGGGGGGGACAGTCCCCCCCCCATTGGTAATGTATGACTAGCTGTAAAAAATATCGAGTCCTACCTTTTCTTAGGCATATATGCGGAAAGAAAATCGTCATATGATTGGAAATCATCTCCTTGGCTTGAAGAAGTCAACTTGCTTGATGAGCTTATTTCAGGCATCAAATTTGGTTGTTGCTCAATTGGGAAGCCAATCGTTGGTTTAATATCTTCATGTTCATTCGCAAACATATCACTTCCATGTTGATCCATGTTTGAGTTGTTAAGAAAACGACTCATATCGATTGGCTCACTTGAAGCTTCACGGGAATTTGAGAATTCACTTGTGCCTTGTAGATTTTGATACGAGTTGGAATCTCTTTTCATAGCCTGTAAAAAGATTTTTTATGTAGAGTTGGGAGACNTCACGGGAATTTGAGAATTCACTTGTGCCTTGTAGATTTTGATACGAGTTGGAATCTCTTTTCATAGCCTGTAAAAAGATTTTTTATGTAGAGTTGGGAGACTAACATGGACACAAACGCCGATTTTACTGAAGCAAATTCCATTTTTAAGAAGAAATCAGCACGAAAAATTGTTTGAAAAGTTTTTATTTATAAAAAGAAAAAATTTATGTTAAATTATAAGCAAAATTAAAAATCCGATTGTTATCGTGAACTTGGTTCAGTGGTAGAGCCCCAAGATTTGAGTTTAAAGGTCTCGGGTTCGAATCCCACCTGAGTCGATTTAATAGATAGATTCGACTTAACTTAAGTCGATTAGGTCGAATCTATCTATTACCCTTTCATGGCTAGATTTATTTAAAGTGTCGGCTATGTGGCAAGTCGCGCAAAAGCCATCTTGAATGATGAGGGTTCGATTCTCGGGGTTTGAAATTTTGTAAAGTAAAAAATCAAGAAAAGATTCAAGTTACCCCTATAGGGGTCATTTTTAGAAAAAAAATTTGGGTCTAAAATTCATGAAAAAACACGAAAATTCCACTTTTTGCGGACACCATGTAGATTGGTGGAGACGTGTCGATTGCATCAAAATTATTTGCGTCATCCGACATCTACGTCAATTTTCGATTGCGTCAAAGGTCAATTGCGTCATCCACCATTTGCGTAAATTTTTGGTTGCGTCAACAGACATTTGCGTCATCCGACATTCGAGTCAATTTTTGATTGCGTCAATTTTCGATTGCGTCAACAGACATTTGTGTCATCCAACATTTGCGTCAATTTTTGTTTGCGTCAATTTTCGATTGCGTTAACAGACATTTGCGTCAATTTTGACGCAATCAAAAATTGACGCAAATGTCGGATGGCGCAAATGTCTGTTGACGCAATCGAAAATTGACGCAAATGTCTGTTGATGCAATCAAAAATTGACGTAAATAATTTTGACGCAATCGACATGTCTCGGTGATTTGGCTAAAAATTACTTTAATTTTTTGAAGAACAATTCTCTCATCTTCATTATTTGATACTGGAATTATAAGTTTTAGTGCCAGGAATATACCCCACTCATATCCAGCAACAAAATGAGTCGCTTGCTGGGAGATATTCCTCTCTTCTATTCTTTTTGCCATTTGAAAGAGATCTTTTAATTCGGTTTTCTAAAATAAAATTTTTAAGAAGCGTTTATTTTTAAATATACCTGGATATATTCTAAGTATGTAAGAATAACTTGAACTTCATGCTTATTTGTAAATTTGCTCATGAGAAATTCTTGTGGTACTGTTCTGGTTTTTACTTGATTCCGTGGTGTAATTGTGTCGCTGAGCACACTTACCTAAAAAAGAGTTTTAGGTTAGTGTTTAGAAGGGAAAGATAAATCAAGTATGCCCAAAAATGTCCCCGTTACAGAAACTACTCGAGTGGACCGCGTGGGTCTGAGTTGGCGGCAGGGGCTTGAACGGGCTTTTGGTTCTCACTGAGAGCCCCCGGCAGCTCTCTCGAGTCCGCTTATGCCCCTCAGCAAGGCTGCATTTAACAAAAAAGGGACAGAACCAAAAATATGTTCCCGAATGACTGGCATCATAATTCTTTTTTTAAACGATGCAAAAATGTTTTTCAGAAAAGGAACGCCACTTGGGCAATCTAAGTTTTCCAGCTAGATAAAAAGATATCTTTAAAAAAATTCAAGGCTCCCTTTCAATACGACCACGCATAGATGCTAACGGGAAACTTTGAGTTTTTTGAAGATATCTTTTTATCTAGCTTAAAAATTTATATTGCCTCAGTGGAGTTCCCTACCTGAAAAACATTTTTGCCGAGATTCATAAACTTCTTGAACGCGGAGATAGATGGGAATCGCATAGTGTGGGAATCCAGTAAGATAACAAGGTATTGATAGACCAAGATATCACTAGCGATGAATATGGGATAAGTTTATTGCGACGTTTCGTCGTATAACAACTTCTTCAGACTTAAGGTCTGTTTACGAGACGCTAGTGATATCTTGGTCTACCAATACCTTGTTATCTTACTGGAAACATTTTTGCATAATTTAAAAAAAGAATTATGGCACCAGCTATTCGGGAATATACTTTTTGGGCATGTTCCCTTTTTGTCATATGCAGCCCTGCCCCTCGGGCTGTTTTTGGAACCGGGCCAATAACTCTTTTAAAACAAACTTTACCCATATTGTAAGAATAAATATTCTTTTTAAAAGATACAAATTCTGCGCTTAAACTACTTACTTGAAGATCGTTTTCTACATGCATAAGCTTGGCCTTCACATCAAATAAATTTTGTTCAATTATATCCACGTCAGCACATTTTTGTGGATATGTTTCTTTAACATCAGATGTTGTTATACCCGAAAAAATATTCCCTCTACAGAATTGATCTAAATGTCCATTGTATTGGGAACCAATTTTGGCGTCTCGACCAAGAGCATTTCTTGTCATTGATGTTTGTTCTTGAGAATGCCTAAAAAAATATTTAAGTGCTTGTGGATATTTTTTTACGTATTTGTATCTTCTTCAGTCTCTTCATCGTCACCCTCGTCCAATTGATGTGAAGGACTTGTTATGCCGCCAGAAGTAGAAGTGGTGTTGTGAGAAAAATTTAGAAAAGACTGATCCATTTTGTTTTGGCGTGAATTGTTAACCTTTAATTTTATTATTGAATATATGCATAAACTGGGGTCTAGCATTCACATGCTTAGAGGGGGGAGGGGAAAAGGAGGAGGAACCTTTACATCTCCTAAAAAAATTCTTTCTCACATTTTTGTAGAAAAGAGCTTTCTAGGGTAATTTTGATGCGAGAAATCGATTGCGCTCATTCCCAAAGCTTGAAAATGCTTCCCGGATCTTCATCCATGAAAAATTTGGTTTTTTAATAAATAAAACTAATCAGTTTGTTATTAATAAAACTAAATTTTTCACGGATAAAGATCAGGAAAGCATTTTCAAGCTTCGGGAGTGCATGCAATCGATTTCTGCATCAAAATTACACTAGAAGGGTCTTTTCTACAAAAATTTGAGAAAAATTTTTTTCGGAGATCTGGCTGTAAAGATTACCCCCTTTAAGTATTTGTGTATATTTTTTTAAACAGTTCTTTATAAAATAAGCGCCATATCAACTGATTCTGGCGTTAATTTTTTGTACTCGATGGGTTTTTGTCTATGGTAAACTATGATGCTGACTTGAACTTTCAATTAGGATATAATAAATCTTGCTTTATGTTGTTCACTGGAAACATCATCTTCACCTTCATCCAATGGCTCATTGAATTCTTCGTTTTGGCATACTTCTTGTTGGACATTTGAGTCTTCTTGTGTAGTTGATGTCGACTGGGCATTAGAGTCTTCCTATATAAATAATAAAGCAGATTAAACAATCAATTTTTTCGGCAAAAAATATTTACTTGAACTGACTGAGAAGTGTATATAACAAATTTATAATAATATCTGTCTTCCACGTTCAGTGCTTCAATACTACTTGAAAAATCTTTATAGTTTTCTGAACCATCATCGTTATACGATACTGAAATATATTCAAATGGAATATTCCAAGATGGATTTTGTTTTATAGCTTGTAAATAAAGATCGTAAGCTGTGTTAATATTATTTTGAGAAACCAAAAAAACAGGAGATTCGTGTGAAATTGAATACTTTCCGTTATCTAGCTTTTCAGCTATAGCAAACTTGGCATATAAAAGCATCTAAAGTTTTTAATATTTTCATATTGTTAAAAAAATTGAAGATTTTTTCTTATTTACAAAGTCAACTTTCTAAAAGAAACGATATGAATGCCAGAAGCATAGTCCGAATTTCGGGACAGAGAACATGCAAGTTTTTTCTTAGAAATGGTTAAGTTACCCTATCTGTAAAAAAAATTGAAAATACTCAAAAACCCTGGATTTAAAATTTCAATGTTTTAGCAATATCCCCAGAAAAATTTAAAATATTTACTCCTAGCATTAGAAAGTAAGCTACTTTTATCTAATGCTCCTTTTTTATATGCTTTTAAAGGTGATAGGATCTGTTTAAAACTGATAACGGACACACTGTTCTTAATATTGAGTGGACTATTTATAAATTTGTTTGATAATCCAAAACTTGTGTGCTTTTTGTAATTAAACGTCGACAATTTGAATGATTAGATGATGGTGGTCTAAAGCTTAAACGTTCAAAACAAATTTTATCGTTACATGCGTGCCCAGTACTTCATGTCATAACAAATTTTATATTAAAGTATTATCGTTATCTAGAAAGTGTGGAAAGGAAAGTAAACAAATATATAGTCTGTACCAAGTTGTGTCCAACGGTACCATCCTTTAAATTATATCAATGCTTTACAGTACTATCTAGATCTATGCAGTGTCATCTTTCTAGAGTGGGTAAATCAAGGCTTTTGGGTCGCCAAAATTTGAAAAGAGGCAATGTCTGGAAAAGTCGCACAGGGGGTGGTCGTACGCCAAAAAGTGTTGCTAGAAACTTGAAGTCTAGGTTATTTTTATGTACCTAGTAAGTGATTAACAAAAACATATAAGTTAGGTCCCGAGCCTTTAAACTTGTGGAGAAATCGAGGTGTCATTTTCTCAAAATCATCATTTGGACCTTTTTTTGATTTTTTAAAAATAAAACAAAAAATTTTTGAAAATATCCTTAGCGATAAAAATTATTTTAACGGAGGGAGTAAAATTTGGGTTGAAGTTCTGAGTCTGCAAAAGGGTAGTTGAGGCTGCATTTCGCCGCAGCCTTAAGGCTGCTATCTGGACATCATGTTATAATCATAAAAAACAGGGCTTTTGTAATTTTTTAATAGACAACCCTTATTTGCAGGCGAGTTGGTCTAGCCTTTTAAAAAGGTTTTACAAATAAAATAAAATTTTACCAATAAAATATTAATTTTAGTTGTAAAGAAAAATAACACAATTTAAATAAGAAACACAACTTATTATTTCTTTTAAAAATCAATCAATATTTTATTCCTTATCACTCAAACTACAAATTGCTATTTCATAAGCAATGAGAAAAATTGGTGACAAAATCTTTTTTCAATTTTAATTGTATCGATCAATAAAAAATTTATGGACTTGTATCTTATAAGTAAAAAGAAAATCTGAAATTAAAAAAGTAAAAAAGTACAGGGTGCGGAAAAATTATTGGTGATTTTATAAACTTAATATATAGGACTCCAGAAATCTGTTTTCAACAAAAAATTTTTTCATTATTACAGTACCGGAAAAAAAGTTTGGAATATTACTAAAAAAAGTAATAAAATTCAAAGTTTATTCCTTAAAACTACGAGAAGTCGGGCTTGTCCAGGTGTGGTTTTTCGTGGCCTACCACTGACCTTTTTTCGCTTCACCGTTCCTTGTTCCCGCCATTTCTTGAAAATCTTGTAAGGGTGATATGGAATCTACTCGCAACATCAACGTCTCTTTCACCCCGTAGCTTTGCTTCAACAATGAATTTTTTTCTTTCTTCTGACAAATTTTTCCCCATTTATAATAACTAAACATCATAAATAAACATTAAAAAAATCAAAATCGGGTAAAAATTGCGCATATAAGAGTGAGTTTTCCAATTTTTGCATGAAAAATTGATGAAAATAGGGAATATTCCAAATTTTTTTCCTGTACTGTAGGTAAAGTGTATGTTGAATACGATCCAACCAGTCTTTTTGAGAATAAGTATGTCTTCGTTTCAATATCCAGACTTTTTCAAACAATTAGGCCGTCAAAGAGGTAGCAATGTTTTAAACTGTTTTTTATGAGCCGATTTTTGAAGAAATTTTTGACCTTCCTAGTGTTTTCTAAGGCGCTGAACAAGAATCCGCATTATTTTTTGTTTTGTAATATTGTTGAAATTATAGCGCTCTAAAACTCATTAGAAAATTTTTGAAAAAATTAAACCTTAAATGAATTGGAATCATCTTTCTTTTCTTTTTTATATAAATTTAAATTTTTCAAATCTTCTAATGTGGGACGATTTTCATATTTAATTGTCAGATACTGTCTTATAAATTCCTTTAACCCTTTAATGCCGGCTGTTACACCGGTGTAACACGATTTTGAAGGCTGATAAAAAACGATAGCTAAGTCCGATAACATTAATTCTTTTTGAATTTGTTAATTTAGTGTTTAAAAGATTCAAAATCGAAAACCGCGTCAAAAAATCTTTTTTCCTCATGGAGATATCGGCTTTTGAAAAAAGTTACCCTCATTTTTGGACCAAAAACAAAATTTTAGGGTCGAAAACAAAAATACATTTTTAAGGTTGTCTCATGATCCCAGAAGGCTAGAAAAATGGTTTTGGTCATTTTCTTAAGGTTTTTCGAGGTGAGGAATCCGAATTTGAAGTCCATTTTATGATATGGGTTAACCCTAAAGAGTTACCGAAAATTAGTCCATTTTTAAAAATATATTTTTTCAGACGTAATTAAATGTCTTTCGATGAAAATAACTTTATTTTTAAACAATATTTATACCTGATAAATACGATAAAAGCCTTATTTTCAGTAAAACTCTGCAGGATTATATAGCCGGCATTAAAGGGTTAATTCATCACTATAGATTTTTGGGAAATTTTCAACAACTTCATGCGAATTTAAATTCACTATAACTTGTGCAATTTTTGGGAATGTACACCCATCGGAAATCATATTTTTGCCATGTAAGACTTCAGTTAGCATAATTCCTAGGCTCCCATATATCAGCTTTGAGTCCATATCGTCCATCTATAAAATATTCTGGTGGCATATAGGGATAAGTGCCAGCAATAGTATATGTAGTTTTGTCATAAAGTATTCGAGAGATACCAAAATCGCACATCTTTATGTTTCCATCCCAGTTTACCAAGATATTTTGCGGTTTTACATCACGATGAGTTATCGATTTTTCATAACATTTACACAAGGCGTCAACAATTTTAACTATTATTTTACTCATTAGCTCTTCGGGAAAATTGCCATATAGTCTATGTACCAGCAAATACAATTCGCTTAAAGAAATATCCATGGATTCTAGACAAATATATAAATGTTCCGGAGCTACACAAAACCCATAAAAGTCAACAACGTTTTTGGAACCACTCAGTAGTTGTAGAAACTCGACCTCTTTCTTTAAGTTATCAATTTTTTTTACCTTGATTAGCATCTAGGCGTCTTTGTGGGATCAAGATTTGTTTTATCACAACTACTTTTTTAATATTCGTATGACGATATCTTTTAACGACAGAATTTGAGGTGGATTCAATAGTTTCTTCAATAATAAAGTCATTAATGTTAAAATGCATTTTTGACGTTTTATCAAAACTTAAAATATTAGCATCCTTTAATTCCAATAATTTGGACACATAAGGATTTGAATTTGATACCTAAATTTCATCATCAATTTCAAAAAAACAAATTTAAAAATTATATACCTCGCTCTTCATTTATTTGTTGGCAAAATATCTTTTATAATGCAATTAACAAAATTTTAAATAAGTTAGAAATTTGTTAAAATAATCACTCCAAGTGTTTCCGATCAATGTTTTAAGCAAATTAACCACAGACGAGCTGACACAAAATTCTTCATGTATGAGAAAAATAACTTTAACTCAAAAACTTGTGTACAATCATATCAAACCCAATATACCAAAATTTTCCTGGGAATCTGGGCTCCATTTTTTGTGACTGTCACTTTTGCTAAAAACGCGTACTCTAGGAATGTGCAAACATATCATGCCCAATATACAACATTTTCTTGGAATCTGGACTACATTTTTGGGAAGATCACTTTGGCTGAAAACCCCTATAACCGGGACAAAAATTTTTTTCGGTTCCTGTTTCACCAAAAATTTTCTTTCGTTCCGTTCCACTTTTTTATGGAGGTCCATTTTTCGTTCTTTGATTGACAAACGTGTCATATCCAGCTGTCCTGTGTCTTTAGAGTTGCAAAAAAATCGTATGTGAGCCAGACCAGATCCGAAGCAGCACTGACCAAAGCTTGGCCTACGCTCCATAATTGGGACCTAAGGATGCTCTGACTGAAGGAGAGAGGGTGCATCGTGGTGGGGAGTGTTTTCCACGTGGAAGTGCGTATTGGAGGGGGGGGACTTCAAAGGAAAAGGACAGATGCTAATTTTGTGAGGACTGCTGATTTTTTTAAATTTTTGTGACTTTTTCTCAGAAAATGTCCAAAAATTCCATTTTTACCCAAATTTTCAGAAAAAATTGAACAAATTTTTCATTTTTTCTTCTAAATTTCATTTTTTTTCACTAAAAATGTTCAAATTTTCTGCATTTTTCACTAAAAATCGTATTTTCTAGCATTTTTAACTTAAAAACAAGAATTTTCATCAATATGTATTGCATGACGCTGTTTTTTGCTAAAAAATGAGGATTTTCACCAAACATTTTTTAAAATTACATTGGAGAATTTTTAGGTTGATCCAAAATTACCCACTCCATCAAATTTTTTTCAAAGCTGGAGATCAGGCAGTGTGATCAAGGGGTGACCCCTCTCATTTGTCGCTACATTTTTGCCTCTTCCTCATCCGGAAATATTGAGGAAGCTAACAGAATTTTTTATTTACCGATCCAGATCTATATCTTTGTGGATTCTCTGGCTTTGATGGTGTTGTTTTATTGCTTATTGCTATAGGAAGGCAAGTGTAATCAATTTATTCACATTAATCAAGCATGAAAAGATAAGGAGCATAGTACAAAAAATTAGACCGATTTTAAAATCTATCTTTTTTAGTTAATTTGAATCGGAGAACGAGAAAAAGTGACAAAGTTGTCACTAAAAAGTGACCACTTTTTGAAATTTTTACCAAAATGATAATATAGAGGGTTTTTCTATGAGGGAAATCGATTGCGCGATGCTCAACGAAAGAAAACGCTTCCCTGATTAGGGACAATAATGGGTGACAATTAAGATTTAAAAAAATTTGTTCCTACAATTTCGGGCAAAATCATAAGGGAGACAAAGGGAATCTTTTCGGCCCTTCGAGCCGAGTGGGGTAGCACTACCCATGCTACCTCCCCCCATAATTATGCCAATGCTAAAATCACTTTTATCAGTGGCGTAATTATAGGTAGGAGTAGCATGGATAACGATACCCCCGCTCTCACTCGGCCCGAGGGGCCGAAAAAATCCCTTATGATTTTGCCCGAAATTTTAGGAAATTTTTTATAAAACTCTTAATCGTCCCCTATTATGAAAGTTGACAAAATTTTCAAAAAATGACCATTTTTTAATACAAAATTGTCAAAAATTTGCCATTTTTAACCAAATTTTGAAATTTTCTGATCATTTTCAGCAATAAAACAAGAGTTCTTCGAAAAAATTTTTCGCGCCTTTCGGCACGAAAAATCGCAATGGAGAACCCTTATGTTTTTTGAAAATTTTGGAATTTTAGAAAAATCGCAAAAAAATAATCTTGTTGGACCAAAGGGAAAAAACTCACTACAAATGCCACCCCTTCCCATTCCTCTAAATTACTCCACTGGATTTTAGAGAAAAATTTGAAATTTTTGCAAGCTCTTCACTAAAATCAAGGTGCAAAAGTTTTTTCAATACTCCGGAATGTCAAATAAAATTGTATTAAAGATTTTTTAACTATGCTTTGTTTCTTTATATAGGCACCATTTTTCAATAAACAATCAACAATTTCTTTATTATTGGCTGCCAACATAAGACAAGTGACACCACGTTTGTTTTGACTATCTTTATCAGCACCATTTTTTAATAATAACTCGATAATTAATTTATTATCATTTTTATTCTCTGCAGCATAATGTAAAACATTTGAGCCTTCTCTATTTTTTCTATTTATATCTGCACCATTTTGCAATAAACAACGAACAATTTCAATATTGTTGTATTCAGCTGCAGACTTGTGGAACCACGTTCCGTTTTACTATCTATATCAGCACCATTTTCTAATAATAACTCGATAATTAATTTATTATCCTTTTTATTAACTGCAGCATAATGTAAAACATTTTTGCTGAAATTATTTTTCCTATTTATATCTGCGCCATTTTGCATTAAACAACGAACAATTTCAATATTGTTGTTTCTAGCTGCCCACATAAGACAAGTGTAACCATATTTGTCTTGACTATCTATATCAGCACCATATTCTAATAATAATTCGACAATCCATTTATTGTCATCTTTATTTTCTGCAGCAAGACGCAGAGCAGTATTGCCGTGACCGTCTTTTACATTTGGGTCTGCACATTGCTCTAATAAAGTTCGAACAAGATCAATGTTATTTTCTCGAGCTGCAGATAAAAGGCTTTGTAGCAGAGCTATGTTTCAAATGTTTTTTGTATTGAAACGAAAACTCTTAATATTATTTTATTTATATTTCATTCATTCTTTCGTTTCAATTGTTCATTCTAATTGTTCTAGTTCGTTCATTATGTTTTATGCGTTTTGTTTATCATTCTTTGTCGTTCATACTTAAGTTATTTATTTAAGGTATTCTATTTCTGCGACTTTAGTGTGATTATTTATTTCTAAATAA
>OZJO01003137.1:0-31520 GCA_900406225.1 Acrobeloides nanus | reverse complement strand
AGAAATTTTATCGGAGCCAGCTTTTTCGATAATTCTTTTTGCATTCGCTAGAGTAGGTATCGGAGAACAATGCTATGATTTTTTCTGGAAAAAAATCCTGAAAAAATAGTTATCGCCCTTAGATCTGTTTTTTAAGGACAAAATTTTAAATAACTAGCCATTAAAATTTTTTGGTTACTTTTTTCCAGAAAAAAATGCATAGCATTGTTCTCCGATACCTACTCTAGCGATTGCAAAAAAGAATTATCGAAAAAGCTGGTTCCTATAAAATTTCCATAGACTTACTAAAAAATATGTCCGGTCCCCGTTATAGCCTATGGGGTCACAATTAGTGCCGCTTGAAACATATGTGGGATGAGGACAATTGCAGTGGCGCAAAGTGGGTTTTGGCTTTGGAGGGGGGTGGGGAGAAGTCCCCAAAAATTTACCTTGGTCCCCCCTACGTTTTTTTCAAAAATTTTGGGCAAAAACATAAGGGTGACTCGGGGTGGGGAGGAAGCTTCCCCCTTCTTTGATCCACTGGCAGTTGTCCAGATTCGAAATCTGTGGTCGATGATGAAATTTGACCACAGGAAAGGGTCCAAAAATCCATTCAAAGTTGACCTACTTTTTGACCTTTTTTCCCATTTTTTGGCAATTTTTGGGTCTGAAAAAACTTTTTCGCAAAAAAGTTATATGAGTTAATGCAGAATTTTATGTAAATCTTTTGGGATCAAAATCGGAGAAAAAAATTTTTACCCCCGACTAGCTCAAAATAGGTCAAAAAATTTTTTGTTACCGATTTTGATGATTTTGGTCCCATAAAATTCTGCATCGATCCATATAACTTTTTTATAAACAAATTTTTTCAGGTGCCTTTTACCCCGGCACTGGGGTGAAAGTCATAGGCAACGTTGGGCCAGCACGTGCCGAGTTCAAATCCCATTAAAATCAAAAAATTTATGCCCAAAATAAAAAGCCGGTGCTTGCCAGTTCGGGCTGTCTACTGATTTCGGACTTTGAATTTTGGGTCCGACTTTTTTTTCATTCTGGGATGAAATGACTAAAATTTTTATTTACAAAATCAAAATTTATTGCAACAACAACAATTATGCCTGTGATGACAAGTTCTATGATTATTTTGGCTCTCCACCGCAATTTCCAAACAACAATATAGGCAACACGATACCCAACACAATAGGTCGTTACATTCTTGCTCATTTCCATTATCGTACGCTATTTTGGTACAGATTATAATTAGGGTAACAAGCATTAGAAATCCAACTATAGCGGCTATTATAATCCCGGCTCTAGCTCCATCAGATAGTTTATCCCAAGCCGAGGGTGAGGCTGTGGTAGGGTAATAGTCGTAGTAGGAATTTGAATCAATCAAATTTTTAGATAAGGGGTTTCGTGGTTTTTCGACATTTTCGATAGGGGCGGAAATAACAATAGAATTAAAATTTAGCATTATTAGAAGAAAAGTATAGAAAATTTTCATCAAGATTGTAGGCTAGAGCTGTATTGGCTTTTCTGAGTTTTTGAACAATTTTTGACTTCCTTAGACTATCCTTGACTAAATATTATCATATATGTGTTTTTATATAAAACAAAAAGACTAAAAATTAGGCAGTGATAAAAGAGACTAAAAATTAAAAGACTCCGGATCGACAAGCCGATTCTGAGTCAAGGTCGATGTCTCAAGATCGGCTAGCCGATCTAGAGAACTCTTAATCAACTAGCCGACTCTGAGGCATCTGAAATTCAAAATCGGACACAATAAAAGAGACTAAAAATTAAAAGACTCCGGATCGACAAGCCGATTCTGAGTCAAGATCGATGGGCCTAGGGGGCGTGGGCCCCCCCCCCATAATGAAAAAAATGAAAATATTTTTCCTAATGGTCCCCCATTATGATTTTTCACCAAAAATTACCAAAATTTCCTATTTTTTCACCAAAAAGGTCCAAATTTTTCCATTTTTTCTACAAAAATTGTAATTTTTTGAGCATTTTCAGCTTAAAAACAAGCATTTCTCAAAAAAATTTTTGCCTGCGGCGCTGGTTTTTGATTTACCTCAAGTTTTTTTCAACAAAAAATTTTCGCGCCTAAAACAAGGGGGACTAAGGTGGTTTTTGAAAAAAAAGAGGGGACCAAAGCAGATTTTTGAAAATTTCCGGGTAGGGCCGGCCCCCCCCCTACTTGCCCACCTATGAATCATGTGGATACACTGAATTTATAGAAGGTAACTAGCAAGCGGAGAGGGCAGTCAAATTCATTAACAGCGCGAGTGGCAAAAGTAAGTTGCTTGATCGAAGCGCCAAAAAATTTAAGTTTTGCGTGTAAAAAATTGGCAATAAAATTTAAAAATTAAAAAAGAATATAAAGGTAATACTGAATGATTTTTCGAAAATTTGCGAATATTCTTTATAAAAAATAAGGATGGATCTTTTGTTTCATTTGTAAAGTTTAAAAAAATTTTAGAACAATTTCTTATGAGTGGAGTACTATTTTGAAATCGACCTGTTCCTTACTTCTCTTGATGATGTGGCCATCACAATTGTGATACCTGTGAGACAAATAAAGGAATAAAGAGCCATTTTACAGAAAATGCAATAATAAATTAGGCTAATACTAATAATTCGAATGAGCTTCCACCTTTGTCTAAACTCTTTTATAGTTGTTTTCTTATTTAGATCACACCCCCAGACCCGTATTTACTATCATCTATTATAAGTTAAATAAACAATTTTTGTATTAAATCTTTATTAAAACACTCAAGTGGGTTAAAATCTTGTTTGCATATTAGATGTTAGTGTTCCGTTTAAAAAAACGATGACAAGCACGTAATTTTAAATTACAAAAATGTGAATGGACTTTAAGGTAAACAAAGTTATTGTCTTTAATCTTTCCGCTCGGGTTATTTTGGTGGTATTCGAGTTTTTATACTCTCAAAAAAGTTCTTATTTAGCTAATTATTATATTTCTTTTTATAACAATTTAGTCGAAAAATCCAGCCACTTTTTCATAACAAAATCTCCATACAAAAAAGTGGCTGGATATATAGTCCATTTCAGCGAATGATATGGAAATGTTAGCTCAACGATGTCCGAGTAGTTGTATTCACGTTTTTCATTTCATATCGAGAGTCCGATTCCGCCTGGTATCGAATTGTAAAAGTGCGATTTTCAATTATTTTCTATGCTAACACATAAATTAGACCTTAAAAATTCTTTGCCTATTAATTTTTTCAATCTATATAGTGATGGTTCGATCTCAGAGACAGAAGAATTGTTTTTGCCGCAAACAATTTGTTAACAATCGAGAGTTTGATCCCGCATGGCACAAGTACAAGTGTCACTTGTACTTGTAAAAAATTTATAATTAGACTTATAAGGAAGTAAATTGAAAATAAAATTGCAAATAAATTTATAAGGTTGAGCTGATTTTACAAGTACTTGTAAAAAAATTTACAAGTACAAGGACCGGAGGAATAGGCCCGAAGTTTAGAGGGGCTCAAATGTAAATATGCTATTGACTTATCCGACGATCGCCAGCTGAGAATTTAAAAAATATACGGACATTTCAATTAGTATAAGCATATATTTTTGCAAATATGTCATTTTAAATTACATTAAAAAGGAGAAAATATAAAAATTTACTATTTTGAAATATGCAAATATTACAAAAAAAAACTTTTTATCTTTAAATTTTTAGAGCGGCTCCTCACTCTTTTTTCTCAATATTGTTGAGAAGATTCTATCCCCGGAAAATATTTTTGACTCTCCCAGGGAGAGAACCCTCGGTCTTACCCTAGCGCCTTTGACCACTAGGTCATCGATACAAGTGAGTGGCGTTAAAGTTCACCCAAGTTCTATAGCAAATCTATATTTGCAGCGCTGAAGAGTTGCTCGAGTGGCTTTTGAGAGCTGCAAAAAGCACCTGTTTCAAAGCCGTTCTAGCAGTTTTGTTGAGACGAAATGACCAGCTTTACGAAACTGCTCCTTTTTTGTAAGGAAAATCGGTATTTTTCGAGGGCAGCTCTTAGAAACTGCACCGAATGATGCTGCAGTCGCAGTTTTGATCAGCTGCTCTTGCAGCTAAATTAGAGCTGCTACATTCGTTGCAGTGTTGAATAGCTGCTATTGCGGCTTTGATGAGTCGGACTAACTCGCCAAGTGGGACAGTCTCCCTGAGAGCTGGTCTTCGTTTTTTGTATGTAAAAGAGTTCAAAACTATATCTGTAAATAAAAAAGGCTCTTGAAAAAATGGCTTGGTTTGAAGTAAAAATATTGACCATTGGTGGATATGAAGATAAAAAATTGTTTCACAGTAAATTTTAGATAATTATAAAATATAACATTTATTAATTTTATTTGTTTATAAAATCATTAAAAGTCGAAATATTAGAATTTAATTAGTCCCACCAACAATATACACGCCAAAGGATGCATCCTCCACCAAATTTCGACTCTTCAGACATTAATTTTGCTTGATCTGCTGGGAGAGCAGCCACAAACTTTTCCAGAGCATTATTCTTTTTATCGTAACCCATTGTTTTACTGAAAATAATTTCTCGTGCTTGTTTTTGAGATGTTTGTGGTAATCTCTGAAAAGCTTTAGGTAGCGGCAGTTTGTTAAGCGTATCTTGTGGTAATTGCATTAAAATCAAATCCGTTTGCTTCTGTTTTTCCATAGCGGAAATTGACACTTGTTTTTGTATCGCGGAAAGTTTATCAAAAGTTTCTGCTGGGATAATTTTCTTCAATTCACTCTAAAATTTTATAATATCAGCGGGTAAAAAGTTCGGGGACACTTTTGAAGGTGCTCAGCTCTTAAAAAAACGTTTTCGGAAAAATTTTTTCAGTAGTATAGAACCAATATCAAAAAATTTTATCTGCTTTATTTATTTTGTTGAAAAAAAATTTCTGATTTTTTAGAGATTTTTGCAAAAAAATTTCCGGTTTTCAAGCATTTGTGATATATGTTTAAAGGGGGTGCAGATCTAGGGTCAATCTCTGTCGAAAATTTTTTCTTTCCAAAAGTTACTTTTTAGGGGTAATTTTTTGCGGGGAACACGAATCTGACGTCAGAAAATTTTTCGAAAGAAAAAATTTTTCGGCTGAAATTGACCTCGGCCTCAGATCTGCACTCCCTTTAAACAATTTTAAAAAGTTAAAGACAAAATCTTTTTCAAATTTTTTTACGATTATAATGGGCAGATGTGGGGAAATTTTTCGGTAAAAATTTTTTACCCTAAACAACTTTTGTTTTTGAGATAAATAAAAATGAATTAAAAAATGTCCCCGAACTTTTTACCCCCTGATATTTTTTACACTAGCAATTAAGTGTAAAAAAAGCAATTTAGTGCACAATTTTGCCATATTTTTCATCCAATCATGACATAGATGGGCAAGGAAGGGGTGGCACCCCCTGACCGACTCACTCAAATGGAAAAATTAAGAAGGGACCGCCTCAAATTTGACTTGGATTCTTAAATAAAGGTGCCTTCAAACCAAGTCGTAGATTTTTACGACAGTCGTAAACATTTACGACCCAGTTTAAACGGGAATTTACAACAAGAATTTAGTTTAGTGAAGGGGTCCCCCAGGAGGACCACCTCAGGCCCGCACTCCCCCCCCCCTACTTGCCCACCTATGAATCATGTGGACACATTGAATTTATAGAAGGTAACTAGCGAGCGGAGGGGGCAGTTAAATTTATGAGCAGCGCGAGTGGCAAGATCAAGTTGCTTGATCGAAGAGCCAAAAAATTTAAGTTTTACATGTAAAAAAAGGCAATAAAATTTTAAATTTTAAAATTTTAAAAATATAAAGACAATACTTAAAGGAGCAGTCCAGTAATTTACAACTATATGAAATGATATATTCGGAAAGATCATTTTACGGCATGTTCTGAATCGTTGTAGTTTTCGAGATAATTGCGTTGAAATTTTGAATTTGTTACAAGCTCTTCGTTATAATACACAAAATTTTTTGAATTTTTTGCGAAAAAATCGATTTTTTAAATTTTCATAAAATGAACAGTTTAGCAATTTTTTATAGCTAAATGGAGCACTATTTTGAAATCGACTTGTTCCTTACTTCTCTTGATGATGTGGCCATCACAATGGTGATACCTGTGAGACAAATAAAGGAATAAAGAGCCATTTTACAGAAAATGCAATAATAAATTAGGCTAATACTAATAATTCGAATGAGCTTCCACCTTTGTCTAAACTCTTTTATAGTTGTTTTCTTATTTAGGTCACACCCCCTGACCCGTATTTACTTTTGGTATGTTTTTTGTTCCTCAACAAACATCTATCATAAGTTAAACAAACCATTTTTGTATTAAATCTTATTAGAAACACTCAAGTGGGTTAAAAGACAAGTCTTGTCTGCACATTAGATGTTAGTGTTCCGTTTAACAAACGATGACAAGCATGTAATTTGAAATTACAAGAATGTGAATGGACTTTAAGGTAAACAAAGTTATTGTCCATACGACAGCTGCAGAAAAAGTATACTATTTTTAAACTATAAAATAAAAACTAGGATGTGACCTCAATAAGAAAATTTTTTAATAGCAAAATTTTATATGATTTTTAGAATGAGATCATCCCAGCTTTAAGATAACATTTTATACGGCCTGTTCTTTGTAAAGACACCTAGACATCATTCTTGGGTGAATAAAAAGATTGGAGACATGCTTTAAATTTTCAACGATTTTTTTGACCCCAAAAATTGCTTCTTCAAGCTCTATCTCGAAGTGATTGCTCCTTAACCTACCATACGAAGCGAATTCAGATACCCAAAAGTCTGAGGTTTCAGGATTGGGGTCAATCTTTGCATAAGGACTTATATTCTCTGAGATAGGGCACTTTAAAATTCACTATAACGTTTTTCGCAGAGAGATTTAATAAAAAATGCCGGTTAAATAGCAAAGTGCGAAGTGGCTCCAACTGCACGCATAAGGGTCAATCCCTTTTTGCAGTGTCCAAATCTTTTTTCCATTTTTTGTCCATAACACAAAGTAAGTTTCCAAATTGTCTCATGTTTTTCTAGACTTTTGCATAACATAAATCGAGCATTCGCTTGATATATACACTGCTCCACATAAAGATACGTCCACCCCAAAAAATCGAGGTTTTGAGCTCGGGATTCAGTAATCCCCCCCCCTCGAAATTGATTAAATAACATGGAAAAGAGCCTAAAAATGCGATTCGTGAAAAAATTTCGTTTCAAAACACCATTTTTTAGAGTTTTTTCTTAATTTTTGTAAAAAAGTGCTTTTTGCAATTCTACAAAAAGATACGTCCACTTGAAAAAAACGTTTATTTTTCAACAAAAACAACAGAAAAACATCATGTTAGTAAATAATAGGACCTCCATTGCGTTGGATAAGCTGGAATAATCGACTTGGCATGCTTCCGACGAGATTATCGATGGTTCTTTGATCAATTTCTTGCCATGCCTCCAAAACGGCTTCTTGAAGCTCTTCTCTGGTTTGAAACTGCCTGTTTTCTACATAGATGCGCCGTACGAGGATTCCCCATAAATTTTCGATAGGGTTTAAGTCTGGTGAGTAGGCTGGCCATGGCAGAACATTGATGCTTTGAGCTGTCAGCCAATACTGTGTGCTTCTGATTCGGTGAATTGGTGCATTATCTTGCATGAAAGTGAAGTTGTTTCCATTGGGATTTCGAGTCGGGTTACAAATTTTTTCGGGTCAGGAGGGTTAGTTTAGGCAAAAAAAATTTCAAAATTATTCAATTTTTGAAATAAATTTTTTGTCAATATGGAAAATTGTTTTATGTATCTATAAACAGCTAAAAATATATTTCACTCTAAATGTACAGGATGCGGCAAAAATTCCCGTGATTTTTTGAATTACTGCATATAGTATTTTGACCATAACTCTTTAACCTTATATCCAATTCCGATGATCTTGGTGTCTTTAGATAGCTTGAATTTACAGCTATCCAATGGCATCAAGATCATCGGAATTGGATGTAAGATTAAAGAGTTATGGTCAAAATACTATATGCAGTAATTCAAAAAATCACGGGAATTTTTTCCGCATTCTGTATACAGCCACTCATGCAATATAGCCACAAATTTTCAAAAAATATAGCCACTTTTGACTGTATTGTGTATACAGCCACTTTGTGAATCCAGTCACTTTCAAATCCAGTCAAAAAAATCTATGGCTTTTATATCCATCAACTTTAATTATAATCATACTTGAGGCTTCGTGTTAGTTTGATATCATGCCATGACGCAAAAGAGAACATTAGACTGAAGGTTGGGGGCTCGAATCCAAATAGTTTTTTATTTTTTGCATTTATATTTTTTGTCGGAAAATCCAGTCACTTTTTCATAACAAAATATCCATATAAAAAAGTAGCTGGATATATAGTTCATTTCAGCGAATGATATGGAAATGTTCGCTCAACGATGTTCGAGTGGTTGTGTTCACGTTTTTTTCGTATCGAGAGTTCGATCCCGCCTGGTATTTAATTGTAAAAGTGCGATTTTTAATTATTTTTTATTCTAACACATAAATTAGACCTTAAAAAATTTTTTGCCTATTAATTTTTTCAATCTATATAGTGATGGTTCTCAAAGACAGACGAAAAACAGCTTTTTCTTGATTTCAAGAAGCGTTTTCATGCTTTAGGAATGCGAAATTCGGATTCTCCGCACAAAATTACCCCTAAAGGTATCATTTCTCGCGAAAAAAGCTTTAAAAATTTTTTCGAAAAAATTCACGTTTAGTGCGACGTTTCAACTATACTAGTTCCAAAAATTGAAAAATTTTGAAATTTTTTTGGCGATAAGAAACTTTAGAGGAGTATTCATGAGAGATAATCTTCCAAGCAAAATTATCAAGGTGGAATGTGGGATTCTAAATCTAGACGTAAGTAAAAATAGTGGTACTCATTGGGTTTGTTACTATAAGAATAATGAAAAGTGTTATTATTTTGATTCGTTTGGATTGGATTCTCCTATTGAATTACAAATTTATTTAAACAATATTATTGAGTTAACAACTTTTCAAATTCAAAAATTCAATACACATCATTGTGGTTATTATTTTTACTTGTTTTAAAATTAATGTGAAGTTACTGCTGCTGATTGATTCATGCGCAGCATCTGCGGCACATGGATTTGTCACAGCCAAAGCCTTTACAACCATTGCAGCATCTATTGCACATAAACTGGTAGCACATTTTCTTGTGGGTGTTGCAGGCAGCTCTCTTTATGCGCAATCCATGGGAAGCATCAACAGCCTAAATACAATATATAAGTATGTATTTAAAGGGCCGTTAATTATAATCATATTTATCAGACCAAATTGATGAAACGTTGCAGATTGAGATTGCTCAAACAGTGAGTTTTGGACACTTTAAGAAAAGGGACTAACCCTCGTACGTTTATCATAACTGCTTACCGTCATGTTGCCCGAGTCGAACTCTTCGGTGTCAATGCAAGCCACTAAAATCACGGCTGTCAGAAGACACAACGCCAGAATCACTCTTGACATTTTCGCGAACGGTTTTGGTCGAATGGATTTTTGGGATCTGAAAATCGAAAATTGATTTTATTTAAAACTGATTTACAGTCAACTCTCGTTATAGTGCAATTCAAGGGACCGGAGAACAATCGCATAATAACGAGAGTCGCATAATATCGAGAGGTGCCTTTTAAGGACCCGTATAAGAAAACATTACTTATAGTAAAGGATAGTCATTAATGAAAGGGTTGAAATTAACAAACATTAAGCGGAAAACTGAGTGATCGAAGCCTGAACCGATTTTTGAGTAACTCTTGATAAAGAAAGTACTCAAATTTGTGAGACAAAAATTCGTGAAGTTGATATTTTATGTTGTGAAATTTCTGACCCTATGGTTCTGTTTCTCCGGTCCTTGTACTTGTAAAAAAATTTACAAGTACAACTACAAGTCATCACTTGTACTTGTAAAAAAAATATATAAGTAGGACTTATAAAGACAATTATAAAAACAAACATTCTTCATTTTAACACAGTAAATAACCACAAATTCAATTTTTGCTACCACTTTTATACACATTTTTTTACTACAAGACTACCCTTCTTATCATAGTTGGTAAACTCGGACATGTCAACATGCTTCGAAATTTTCGTAAATGTCAACAAATTTTATGCTGGATGTTTAAAAAAAATCAAAGATTTTTGATCGGGTTGAGGCTATTTGTGAGTAATTTGCTGATAATAGGAGATGTTAGTCATAATACAGAGGTGTTTACATGATCAATAACCAAGATCAACAGCTTATCAGGTGTAAGATTGGCTATGTTTACTTTTTATGGGCTATTAAAAATCGACTTCCGCTGCGTTTGCGGAAGTCGATAAAGCATTGTGGGCGTGATGAGACTAACAAGGGAACGGCAACAGTGTATGGTGCGATTTCACACAGTTCGAGTATATTCTTGTAGAGCATCCCTGACTTGACTTTTAAAAAAATAGAGTTAGCTGATGACGTCCCCTGTGTGGCTAGCTAATGGCTCCCAAAGTTGAAAAAAAAATAATATGCTATACCATATCCAAAATATGAAAGGCTTTCTTGTGTCTATCTTTGCTTAGTGGCTATGATTCCAACTTATTATTTTGCTCCCTCAGGTTCAATTTTTGACATGCAAGACTTAATTTTTTGGTGCTTCGATTGAGCAACTTGATTTTGACCCTCGCGCATTAATGAATTTGACTTACTCCTCTGCTGCTAATGAATTTGACTGACCCAAATTTAAGTAAAAATTGAGTTTCGGGTAGGTTCGGGCCAGTCCTCGGGTTACGGGTCGGGTTGAGGGCCCGAGTAAGAATTTCTGGTTTTTATGCAAAAATGACGGGGTCGGTCTGGTTTCTATCACTAATTGTGGTACAAATTATTTGATTAAAATATTTGATAATATGCAAATATTTCACATAATTTAAACAAGAAGTAAACTTACTATACGTCTGTTTACAGCTGTGCAAACCTTTTTTATAGCAACAACTTCCGTATGGGGTCATCCAGATATTACGTAATCAACTTTTTGGTGGTTTACCCCCCCCCCCCCAACGTAATCATTAAAAATGCACTAACGTAATCAATTTTTATGAGGAGTGCCGACCCCCCCCCCTCAACATGATTACGTAATATTTGGATGACCCCTATAGTTTGAGTATTTAAGCATTTTTTCGAGCTTCATCATTGGTGTACTAGATTTTTATTAAATTTATTACTTCTCTTGTTCCTTATCTTTCATGAATTTTTTCGAAAAATTAAAAAAAATTTTCGCGAGAAATGATCCCTTTAAGGGTAATTTATGTGGGGAATCCGAAGATTCTAACTCTAGACGTAAGTAAAAATAGTGGTACTCATTGGGTTTGTTACTATAAGAATAATGAAAAGTGTTATTATTTTGATTTGTTTGGATTGGATCACCTATCGAATTACAAATTTATTTAAACAATAATATTGAGTTAACAACTTTTCAAATTCAAAAATTCAATACACATCATTGTGGTTATTATTGTTTACTTGTTTTCAAATTAATGTGAAGTTACTGCTGCTGATTGATTCATTAACAACAAATGGAGCACATGAGAGAGCGACAGCCTGCGCCTTTACAATAATTTTTTTTTGTGCAGCAGTGAGCGACCATGTCATCCCAGCAAAACAAATCTCTCTTTATACGCAATCCACGGGAAGCACCAACAGTCTAAATACAACATTTATTTAAAGGGCCGTTAATTATAATCATATTTATCAGACAAAATTTGTGAAACGTTGCAGATTGAGATTGTTCAAACAGTGAGTTTTGGACACTTTAAGAAAAGGGACTAACCCTCGTACGTTTATCATAACTGCTTACCGTCATGTTGTCCGAGTCGAACTCTCCGGTGTCAATGCAAGCTACTAAAATCACGGCTGTCAGAAGACACAACGACAGAATCACTTTTGACATTTTCGCGAACGGGTTGGTCGAATGGATTTTTGGGATCTGAAAATCGAAAATTGATTTTATTTAAAACTGATTTACAGTCAACTCTCGTTATAGTGTGATTCAAGGGACCGGAGAAAAATCGCATAATAACGAGAGTCGCATAATATCGAGAGGTGCCTTTTAAGGACCCGTATAAGAAAACATTACTTATAGTAAAGGATAGACATTAATGAAAGGGTTGAAATTAACAAACATTAAGCGGAAAACTGAATGATCGAAGCCTGAACCGATTTTTGAGTAGCTCTTGATAAAGAAAGTCTTCAAATTTGTAAGACAATTGAATGAGTTTCGGGTCAGTGGCTTTCTCCTCGACATGCTTGCTCACAAGGGAACCGCAAGGTCTGTCACCAAAACTTTTCACCGAAACCAAGCGTAAACGATAGAGGACAGCTCAAAACGGTATAATATGTCAAAATTTTGGTACCATAGACCGTTTTCACCGAAAAACAATAATGATGTAAAAAAATACGCAGCCGGGAGTCGAACCCAAGTTATTTAACTGCAAAGTATGAAACACATCCACTGCACCATTGATACTTGTTTTAAATGAGATCTAAATTCGTAACGAGAGTTCGATCCCTCCTCGTATCGAATTGTAAAAGTGCGATTTTCAATTATTTTTTATGCTAACACATAAATTAGACCTTAAAAATTTTTTTGCCTATTAATTTTTTCAATCTATATAGTGATGGTTCGATCTCAGAGACAGACGAAT
The DNA here is from genome assembly GCA_900406225.1 of Acrobeloides nanus. Taxonomy (NCBI): domain Eukaryota; kingdom Metazoa; phylum Nematoda; class Chromadorea; order Rhabditida; family Cephalobidae; genus Acrobeloides; species Acrobeloides nanus. The sequence goes on along the minus strand of OZJO01003137.1, from coordinate 18,796 downwards.
TGTTTTGCCGCAAACAATTTGTTAACACTATTCACAATAATTATTAAAGTAATGCTATTTTTTTCTAGAAATCCAGAAGAATTATCGAGATGGACAAAAAGTGAATTAGCATGAACGTCGAAATAACAATTTTAACATTATAAAAAATTTAAAAAGGTTTTTGTAATAATTGCATATTTCAAAATACCGTATTCTCTCTAATAGAAGCACCTATTTTTCATTCCCTCCGGCAGGAGGTGCTTCAAATAGAAGAGGTGCTTCTTTTTTCAATTTAAATTTCGAAAAAAGTGTAAATAAACTTAAAACTAACAAAATGAGCAAAAAGTAGATCATAAACGAAAAAAATATATTCTCCTTATACAGATTTTCTTGTTAAGACAAAATTTATGGGGGTGCTTCAAATAGAAGGATGCTTCTATTAGAGAGAATACGGTAGTAAATTTTTATATTTTCTTCTTTTTAATGTAATTTAAAATTACATATTTGCAAAAAAATATGTTTATACTAATTGAAATGCCTAACACTAATAATTCGAATGAGCTTCCACCTTTGTCTAAACTCTTTTATAGTAGTGGCCTATATTTACTTTTGGTATGTTTTTTGTTTCTCAACAAGCATCTATCATAAGTTAAATAAACAATTTTTGTGTTAAATCTTATTAGAAACACTCAAGTGGGTTAAAAGATAATTCTTGTCTGCGCATGAGATGTTAGTGTTCCGTTAAAAAAAACGATGACAAGCATATAATAGTAAATTACAAGAATGTGAATGGACTTTAAGGTAAACAAAGTTATTGTCCATAAGACAGCCGCAGAAAAAGTATACTATTTTTAAACATGAAATAAAAATTAGGGTATGACCTCAATAAGAAAACATTTTTGATAGTAAAATTTTATATGATTTTTAGAATGAGATCAAGACAATCATTCCCACAAAGACTCTAGCTAAACTTTCTGTAATGCAAAAACAAAACTCCATACCCGAATTGAAAAGACAGAAACAAATGAATTCGATCTTAATGGGATTGCCGCAAAATACTCTGAGCAAATTGCCTCTCCCTAATTCTTTTCAAAGGCTGCATCAAACGGTACAAAAACAAGCTTGAGAAATTTTATTTAACAAATCAATGGAATACGAAGAAAAAATGCTGCTCTTAACAAATTTGTAATTTCTCTTCCAGCAGATCAAGCAAGATTGATCACTGACGAATCAACATATACAGATTGTTCTTTTTTAGAATCATATATTTATTTTAAAGCAATATGTCACTGGATGCACAATATAACCGGGCCTTTCATCCGAATAGCCACTTTTGAACCAAAATATTTGAACAAATTTTCGAATCGCGGAGAAGATATTTGGTTATGATAAAAGCATGAAGTTTCAATAAATTGTTTCTTGAATGTAGCTGTATTGGGTTGCCTTCCATACGAACTCGGTCAGAAATTTTCCTTGCAAATGAATTCCAAATTCGAAAGCCATATACATCCCATAGTTGAATTTTTCCTACAATACACTCCAGAAAGTTACAATTACGATAATTTAATTTCGCTGAACATCTTCAAAAATAATTTGTGCAACATTTAAAGGGTTGATTCGCAGAATTTTCTTAAAAATTGAAATCAAAAAGAACCAACCGTATTGTAATAATAAGATTAAAATTCAACAAAACAATTCCACATTGTTATTTAAAAAAATTACAATAAATGCAACAAATTTTGCATGTGCAAAAACAAATAGACGTCGACTGGAGTCTAACTATCGACATTGTAAAGTCTGTTTCAACCAACAATTTAATCACTAATATCCCGACCCCGGTAAGATGGCAGGCAACATTAAGTTTTGCAGGTCGAGGGTTCGAATCCTCTTAAATAAGTTGGGCCCGCATGTTTGATCCCCGGACATCTAAAACTTTTTAAGCTCAAAAAATTCTTTTACAAACAATGGAGCAAAAAATTTTTGCACCATTGTTTGTAAAAGAATTTTTTGAAAATCAAAATTTTTGCCCTAGTGGGATCGAACCTGACGGTCTCAACGTAGCTTAACTTGCCAGATCGGACGGGATCGCTCACTACTAGGGTCGGGATATTAGTGTTAAATTGTGAGTTGAAACAGACTTTATTCGAAGGGATAAAGATATGCACTGAGCCATGATCATATAATATTGATTGTACTTCAAAATACTTATCATAATCCGTATAAAATTTTTGAAACGTTCGAGCCTCATAGCTCAAAGCCAAGAGCTTGTATGATAAAAATTCGATCACTTTTAAATATCAAGTGGGTATGCTCTACAAAGTTAGCCGAGTTTGAAAAATTTTTGAATATGACAGTTCCGTGACGTCCCTTGTCAGAAAATTACAATTTTTGTAGAAAAAAATGGAAAATTTTGAACCTTTTTGGTGAAAAGGTAGGAAATTTTGGTCATTTTTGGGGGACCAAACATGACCCTCGATTTCTCCACAAGTATAAAGAAACGGGACCTAATTTTTACGTTTCTGTTAATCACTCACTAGGTACATAAAAATAATATAGACTTCAAGTTTGTGACGACACTTTTTGGCGTACTTCCACCCCTCAGTCACTATCTGCGATATTCCGAGCTACTGCCTCTTAAATAAAGGCAATTTAAAATTACATGAATGAGGAAAGTACTCGAAAGTAAATAAAGCCATTGGTCAGGTTGTTTGTTTGTTAAATGCGGCGAGCTTATATAAATAGTAGCAGTGATTACTCAAAAAAATATTCGCAGCCATTTCTGTGAGTTAAACTTGAATTTAGTCAAAAAAGTCTCACTCTTTAATAATAATTTTCTGTTTTTTTGCAAAAATTAATTTTATAAAATTATTTGCAATTTTTTTATAAATCACTCCGGTTGTAACCACGGTATTTGTTGTGTAGTTTTTTATGCTGAACAAGATCCCGCCAAAATTTTCCGAAAAAAATCAACTCTTTGTGACTAAGTGGCTCCCTTTAAGAGAGTACTCTTTAAAATGTGTCATTTTTTTCTTAAGGCCATAGCTCTGCGTATTGAATTGAGATCTCGTTGACCACTCATTTTAAAGCTGAGAATCTGCACTACAACTCTTATATAGACATCTATATAAAGTTTTTGCTCCAATAAAAAGTTATATTCCAATCTTTAAGGCATATTCTGATTTTTTTACCGGGGTTTTGACAAAGATCGGCATTTTTGACCTTGCTATGAGGATTTTTGTCAAGGACTGTTACCAAACCCGATATACCAAAATGTTCTTAAGAATCTGGACTACAATTTTTCAATAACAGCCCTTGACAAAAATCCCCATAACAAGATCAAAAATGCCGATCTTTGTCAAAAAGCCGGTAAAAAAATCAGAATATGCCTCAAAGATTGGAATATAACTTTTTATTGAAGCGAAAACTTTATATAGGTGTCTATATAAAAGTTGTAGCGCAGATTCTCAACTTTAAAATGAGTAGTGAACGAGCTCTCAATTCAATATGCAGAGCTATGGCCTTCAAAAAAATGACACATTTTTAAGAGTGCTCTCTTAAAGGGAGCCACCTAAACACAAGAGTTGATTGTTTTCGGAACAATTTTGGCGGGATCTTGTTCAGCATAAAAAACTACACAAAAAATACCACAGTTACAACCGATACAGGAAGTGTTATCAAAAAATATATTTATAATTTGTATGAATTTTTAGTTTTGCATAATGGCATCCATCGGCATTAATTATAGATGTTTATGTAGTGCAAATATTAGAGTAAGCTTTAAATAAACATAGTTATTTTTTAAATATTTTTTTAGGAATATGCATCTATAAGTATAATAATTATAATTATTATTTTATCTATTATTGGCATGGTCGTAACGCTCGCAACTCGAAAATTAAAAAGAAAGGAGATTGTGTTGGTGTTTTAATTCAATTCTCATTTTATGTCTCATCATAAAAGTGAAAATTCATAGTTGATATTTTATGTTGTGAAATTTTTGACCCTATATCTTCCCTATATATGCGTGATATTATAGTCTATAGATCTCATGGTAAAAACTGTTTTATATAAATATATAATAAAAAATATATATATACATTTATAATAAAAAATTTTGCGGGGAAATGACCCCTCACAGTCGAAATTTGAATGTCAAGAAAAAAAGTTATGGCTACTTTTTGGGCCAATAGGACGGAATGCACCGCACGGTTTTTATAGGACTGAGCGCACAGAGGACTGAGCGCACGGACTGAGTGCACAAGAACTGAGCGCACGGACTGAGTGCACAAGGACTGAGCGCACGGACTGAACGCACGGACTGAGCGCACGGACTGAACGCACGGACTGAGCGCACGGGCTAAGCGCATGGACTGAGTGCACGAGGACTGAGCGCACATTTTCCTTCAAAAATGTGCGCTCAGTCCTCGTGCTCATTCCGTGTGCTCAGTCCTTGTGCACTCAGTCCGTGCGCTCAGTCCGTGCGTTCAGTCCGTGCATTCAGTCCTTATGCACTAAGTTCTTGTGCGCCCAGTCCGTGCGCTCGCACTTTGTGCGGTGCATTCCGTCCTATTGCCCTTTTTGGTCATTTTATGCGACTTTTCAGGATTTTTACAAAAAAATTGATTTTTGATACAATAGATGAATTTTCCTGTGAAAGTGATGTTCTACAAAGTTGTTCCTCATAAAATTTCACGGGGAAATGACCCCTCGCAGTCGAAATTTGAATGTCAAGAAAAAAGTTATGGCCACTTTTTGGTCATTTTATGCGAATTTTCTGTTAAAATGGGAGTATTTTTAACCAAAAAAATCGAAATTATTTTTTTCAAAAAAAGCGATACATCATCTTCTTTTCCATACGTTTCTACATCTATTCGTTCAAAAATTTAAAAAAACGTAGTTTTTGAGAAATTTGTCTTGTTGATAGACTCGCCAAAAGTCGTTTATTCGTTTTTGGCCTATTTTCTATATTCATTATTGGGACACTCTACAAGTGACCCATCATTGTAGAGATCTTGGTCTGAAAAAAATTCTGAAGCTAAAATTAAATCACTAGCTTTTATCTTACAAAGATAACGAGCAAAAAACTTAAAAATGGGCGTAGGAACCCCCACAAACAAAACAATGCATCCCAGAGGGGATGCGTTAAATGAAACGCTGGAAATAAACTTTTAGAATAAACCAAACGGTCGCTTTTTTTACCAATTAAAGAACCAGTCCACTTTTGGACCGATTTTTTTATTCAAAAGTGGAAAAGATAGTTCACGTTGGGGCAACCACTTTTTGCTTTGGAAGTAAATTCCAATTCGTTGTCCCTGGTATTTGCAATACAAAATTGCATGAAAAATTTAAACGTGTCTGCGTATTGAAGCGAAGGTAATATTTTTGTAATATTTGCATATTTAAAATAGTAAAGTTTTATATTTTCTCCTTTTTAATGTAACTTAAAATTACATACTGGTAAAAAAGTAATTTTATAATCACTTCCGTAATCCGCAGCTGTCAATATCTTTATTTACATTAATTTCATGTAATTTAAAAATATATTCTGGTCATCGTCTTTTAAACGGGAAATCGCCATCTAACCGGGTCAACAATTGTATAGATTTTGTTTGCACTATCTGTGCGCTTCTTACATAGTTCTAAAAAAAGTTTTGTTTGTTCAACTGTACTTTATTTATCGGAAATAACAAAGAACTAAAATTAACAAATGTCACTATAAAAAGGTTTAGACAAAAGAAAAAGGCTATTTTACTTATTCATTTATACTAACTTCTTATTCAACTAGTCTGTTCAGCAGAATGACTTTTTATCAAGTTATTTGTTTCATGGGCATCTCAATGGCGATAGCTGCTCCATTAAAGGGAGGGGGGTATTTTTTACGGCTTAATCTCCGAAAAAAAATTTCCTTTTTTTATAAAAACATCACTTTTAGGGATAATTTTGCATGAGGTATCGATTACGAAAAAAAAATTTCCTTTTTTTATAAAAACATCACTTTTAGGGATAATTTTGCATGAGGTATCGATTACGCGTATTCCCGAGTTGTGAAAATGCATGCCAGACCCTGATTCAGGGAAGGGGTTGGGGGTATTGAAGCGAGAATAAAAAAATTCGGTTTTGTACCGGGAAAACGTCGTTTCTAGGATAATTTTATGCGGGAAACACGAATCTGACGTTATTTTCATGTAAAAGTCGATATTTTGACCTTGGTTCGAATCCCCCGATGAGCCATAAAATTTTACATGAAAATAACGTCAGATTCGTGTTTCCCGCATAAAATTATCCTAGAAACGACGTTTTCCCGGTACAAAACCGAATTTTTTTATTCTCGCTTCAATACCCCCAACCCCTTCCCTGAATCAGGGTCTGGAATGCATTTTCACGACCCAGGAATGCGCGCAATCGATTCCCCATGCGTAATTACAGTGCAGTCAGTTATAACCATATGAAAAAATGATATATTCGGAAAGTTCATGAAAAATGGAGCATTTTTTGTTTTTACAGCATATTCTGAATCGTTGTAGTTTTCGAGATAAGGATTCATATTATTGAGCTTTGATCTGAGTTTTGATTACATATATTAATTCTTACATCACTTGCACCATGTTTGCACTACAACATTATTAAAATACAGCAATAAAAGATAATGCTAAAATTTTTTCTTGAAACGGTTTTCTAGAACATTTTATGCTATATTAAAAAATAAAATGTTAGTTAGATAATAAATAATTTTAGATCATCTAATATGGCGGAATATCCTTGCAGATTTGAAATTTCTAGACAAGTTTATAACCAAGTATGATTATGTTATATACAGGGTGGCTAAAAAAATGGATTTTTGCGATTTTTAGACCAAATTTTCGCCTAACAAAATTTATTTATTTATCTAAAATAATCCGTTGGAGGTTNTTTTAGATCATCTAATATGGCGGAATATCCTTGCAGATTTGAAATTTCTAGACAAGTTTATAACCAAGTATGATTATGTTATATACAGAGTGGCTAAAAAAATTGGATTTTTGCGATTTTTAGACCAAATTTTCGCCTAACAAAATTTATTTATTTATCTAAAATAATCCGTTGGAGGTTTTTCTATGAGAGAAATCTATTGAGCACATTGGAAAATCTTGAAAACGCTCCTTGATCCCAAATCAGCCCAAAACCCATAAAAATTGTAAACATCCGGTTTTTTGGGCTGATATGGGGTCAGGGAAGATTTTCAAGATTTTTCAAGGTGCTCAATCGATTATCGCATAGAAAAGCCCTCCATAAGGTTATTTTAGAAAAAAAATGAAAATTTTTTAACGAAAATTTGGTCGAAAAATTGCAAAAATCCACTTTTTTAAGCCTGTATGAAAAATCTATATTCGGAAATTTAGAATGCTTTTGATAAGGAATATCGGCATTCCATTTCACCAAAAATTGACATTCCATTTCAACATCAAATTAAAGAGTCTAGTTTTGACACCTTCTCAAAATGCGATAAAAATTCTCTAAAGACCACTATTTTCACATGGATCCCTTTGTTTGATTGGGCGCCTAAATATAAATTAACAAATTTGCTACCAGATTTTATGGCTGGGTTTACAGTAGCAATTTTAAGCATTCCACAGGGTATGATAAATTTTTGTTTAATGCTAATCAAAAAATATAGCAATGGCTTATGCTTCTTTGGCAAATTTACCAAAGTTATAGGCTTGTATACTTCATTTTTCCCTTCTTTATTATATGTGATTTTTGGTACAAGTCAACATGTTTCATTAGGTATAAACTTAATTTTTGTAAAACTGTTGTGGTTGGTACTACTTCAAGGTCGAAATTAATTATGAGTTATTCAGTAACCACCATGGTGTAGTTATCCGTTACGCTGCAAAGGCTATGGCATAGCAAGGGTTCGGTTCTCCTTTGCGTCCAAAAGATTTTTCCTTGGCTGGAGTTTGGCAACCTCATCACCGCGTCTGGGGGCCGTACTGGAAAGTCTTGAAGTGAACCCAGTTGTGACGCTGGAGGATCACAACAATTGGCGACCAGAATGAGATCTGGTAAGGAAAGCCAGTCTAGTCAGAAATATGAACTCCCCTGTAGACCACCTAAGGATATCTGTAGACGGGAAAGCGAAGACTTCATCTTCACAGCTGATGACAGCTTATCGAGCTGCCGTGACCTTGCGAGTGATCGAAGTATCGGCATCTCTGACGGGTGGACGACCTGAACCATCACCTGAAGAAGGCCTTAAAATAGTCTCCCTGCCTCGGTAAACCCTAAAACAACAGTTGCTTCTCTACGACTCTAGGCATGTCAGGTGGGGTCTGGGTTTCGCACCGACCGAAAAAGTTTCTCTCTCTCTCTATTCATTTTCAGGAGATATGAGGGGTGCGTCAACAGGAGTTACTCCGAAATTACTGGGGTTTTTTGCGCATGCCCAACGCCTCGGGGCCAGGGGATTCCACATGCCTAAGGCTTCGGAAACCGAACTTAGACGCTCCGGACCCAACGTTGCTTAACTTGCAAGATCGGACGGTTCGGCGGCGTACCGGGAGAACTATGCTTCCTCTTAATTTTGTTAATTGCTTTTTTAGAAAAAAAGCAATTAGCTAGGTGTATGGCTATACTAAATTAAACTAAGCAATATCCTATTAAAATATTTTTTAATTGTAGGCATGTTTGCCGTAGTTTCTCTCTTGGTCGGAGCTGCCCAACAAAGATTACTACCCAATTCAAGCTCAGCTGATTTCACACATGGAATGAAAATAGAAGATCTCCCATCTGTTCAACTGATGGTCACTCTAACTTTTACAGTTGGTCTTGTTATGTTAGTCATGGCAGTTCTTCAATTGCATATTCTCGCTTCGTACCTTTCTGATTCTTTAGTAAACGGTTTTACTACAGCAGCTGCTATACATGTGATGCTTTTGCAAGTCCCACCTATGTTACAAATAAATATTCAACAAAGAAGTGGATTTTTTAAATTGGTTTTTGTAAGTGATACTTACATATGAAAATCTCTTTTGACTACAGTTTTTAAATCTCATACGACTACAGGTTGTAGCTGGGAGGAACGTAGGTTATCTAAAAAGGAGAGGAGAATGTAGTTGTGGGTTGGCTGGCAAGATGATGCTAGAAATTATATTCATCTGAAAACTATACAGTCTATAAAAAAGTTTAGCGCTTCGCGCCATGATTTGTAATAGATCCTTGAACCAAACTATATGAGGAAAGTATCAACCTTCACACATTAAAGAACCACTCCAATCGGAAAAACCCCTATATAAAAATGATAGGTTCAGAAAAATGATGAAAAATGGAATATTTTTCGTTTTTACGACAACCTCTGAATCGTTGTAGTTTTTGAGATAATTGCGTTTGAAATTTGAATTTGGGATCTTCTTTTCGTTGTAATAAACAAACTTTTTCAAATTTTTTTCACAAAAACTGACTTTTTTGCTCAAAAATGTAAAATAAATATTTATTTGAACGTTAGCAATTCATAATTTCAATAGTAAAGATATTTACATTAAAATTTAACGATTTGAATGCAAAAAATCAAAAAAAGTTTGTGTATTACAACGAAAACATGAACCCAAATTCAAATTTCAAACGCAATTATCTCGCAAACTACAACGATTCAGAGGTTGTCGTAAAAACGAAAAATATTCCATTTTTCATGATCTTTCCGAATAGATTATTTTTATACAGGGTTTTTTCCGAGTGGTCCTTTAATGTATGAGATAAATAAAGAAAAGGATCATAAATAACTTGAATACAATTCTTATGCTATAAAAATTTATAGATTGTTATTGATATAATATCAAATGTGTACCATATCTATATTAATAGGTTGCTGTCTAATTCTCAATTTGGATTTGTAAAAAATCGTTCTACTGCTACACAACTCATACATTTCTTCAATGAAATTTTCAAAAATCTAAATGCACGAAACCCTGTCGACGTCAACTTTATTGATTTTAGCAAAGCATTTGATTCTGTAGTTCACTCTAAACTCTTATTTAAATTAAAATCCTATGGTATCTCTGGTAAAATTCTATCTTGGCTTAAAGATTTTCTGTCAAATAGATCATTCACTGTAAATATAAACGGACAATTGTCACCTAAAGCTATTGCAAAGTCTGGTACACCTCAAGGCTCTGTTCTTTCTCCTGTCTTATTTTTGTTATTTATCAACGATCTTCCCGATTGGCTAAGTGTTCCATGTTGTTTATTTGCAGATGACGTCAAAATTTTTGATGCTATCTGTAAAAATGATACATCGAACATGACTTCCTCTTTGTCTGCTTTTGAAAAATGGACATGTGCCTGGCAACTCTTTATATCTCCAGAAAAAAGTGTTAGTCTTCATATTGGCAGAAATAATCCTAACAACGTTTACTCCATCAACAACCAGGCCTTAAAATCTGTAAATTCTATACGCGATCTTGGTATTACCTATGATGACCAACTCTGTTTTGAAATCCATATTGCAAATGTAGTCAAAAGGGCCTCTCGTATTTCCAATTTAATTTTATATATTTTTAAATCGAAAGATCCTTATATCCTCATTCATGCCTTTACTGTCTATGCTAGGCCTATTTTGGAATACAACAGTGTCGTCTTTTCACCAATTCAGGTCAATCTAGTTAATTTGTTAGAATCTGTTCAAAGATCCTTTACTCGAAAAGTTTTTAAACGTTGTAACCTACAGCCTAAGGATTATTTCTTTCGATGCAAATTTTTAAAGCTCCAAACTTTAGAATATCGCCGTGCAATTGCTGATCTATTACTTGTATTCAAAATTATCCATGGTCTTACTTCTTTAAATTTTTCTGATTTCTTTTCTTTCCCTGATTCGCGTATTCGAGGACACTCCTCATTACAGCTTAGACCAACATACACTCCTATCAACAATTCCATCTCAAGCTTTTTTGTACATCGTGTTCTTCCTTTATGGAACAACCTACCACCAGAAATCCGTTTGTGTAAATCTTTTCCAACATTTAAGGTCAACCTATCGTCTCTACAACATTATTCCATAATTGAAAGTTCACTTATTCGTTTGTAAAAGTCTCTCTACCTTTGTTGTGTTATCCTCTTGGTTTTTAAAATTTAGTTTGTTTTAAAATTCTTTTACTCTTGTATTAAGCGCTATAAATTTAGCCCTACAAGTTTTATTTGTCATATTACTTTATACACTTGTATGTTGTATTGTGACTTAATATAAATAAATAAATAAATAAATACCAATATTGCTGTCTTAACACTTTCTTTAGTTTGTATAGTTATTTTGTATGGTGGAAAAACTTTTATGAGTCCACAAGTTAAAAAATTATGCCCATTACCAGTGCCATTAGAGTCATTAATTGTAAGATAACAATTAAAAATGTTAAAATTTAATTTTTAGGTCATTTTCACAACATTAATTTCTTACTTATATCATTTTGATACAAAATATGGTATGAAACTGGTTGATCATATCCCAACGGGGTAAGTTTTCAGACGAATATAGTCGAATTTTTTCATGAGAACACGAGCAATTTGATTGGCTCAGGGACAGCAATATTGAAACGATTGATCAAATATTAGAGAATTCCAAATTTTCGAGAAAATTTGCCGATTTAATCCTTTTTTGCAGTCAGGCTGCGCACTAACCGTATCGAACAGATAGTTGAGGCGTCTCGAAGTACCACTAATTCGAGACGCTAAATGTCTCGAATTCGAGACTCCATCTCGAATTGATGTCGACCTGGTTTGAATTAGTTTGTATATGACACGAAAACTCGATTTTTTTTTAATGTGTCCAAATGGGTCGAGCGATAGCTCAAAAAATTCCTTAGCGCATACTGAGTAACTTTAGTTTTCATCACTTTTTATAAAAACCTTATAAATTTTTGTTTTTTTAATTGAGCTTTCGAGTTATGATATCAAACAACTAAAGTTAGTCAGCATGCGCGAAGGAATTTTTTGAGCTATCGCTCGACCCATATGGACACGTTTACAAAAAATTGAGTTTTCGTGTCAATATACAAGCCAGTTCAAACCAGGTCGAGACCAATTCTAGACTCCACCCCGAATTCAAGACTCAATTCGAGACGTTTAGGATCTCATTAGTGGTAATTCGAGACGTTTAGCGTCTCGACCATCTATTCGAGACGGTTACACGCAGTCTCAAAATTGAACAATCCTTTCGAATTTGTGTTTCCCATACTTTCCTCATGGTTTCCCCACATGGAAACCCCCGAGTACAAAAAATCAACTGATGTGGAGAATTTTTTGAAAAATCGATTTTTTCGCTTGGGGGACCAAGAGGAAAAATTGATTTTTCAAAAAATTCTCCAAATCGGCTGATTTTGGTTTTCGGATATGGAGAACACGAATTCGAAGGAATTTTTGAATTTTGATTGCAGGAAAGGGTCGAATCGGCAAATTTGCTCGAAAATTTAGAATTTTCTAATGTTTGATCAATCGTTTCAATACCGCTGACTAAGAGTTAATTAAATTGCTCGTGTTTCTCATGGAAAAAATTCGACTATAATATTTATGTTGGAAATTTAGCTTTCCTACTCCAATGCTGCCAAAATTCTCTCAAATTCCAGAATTACTTCCAAATGCTATTGTAATAGCAATTGTAATTTATGCTGTTACTTTTTCAATTGGAAAATTATTTGGTAGAAAAAATAAGTATAAAGTTGATCCAAGACAGGTTAGGAGTATTAATCTTTGATATAAAGAAAGCATATTTTATAGGAACTTAGAAGTCTATCTGTATGTCAAATCTTACCATGCTTCTTTCTATGCCATCCTTCAAGTGTCAATCTGTCAAGAGCAACTATATTTGAACAAGCTGGTGCTAAAACACAAGTTTGCATTGAAGTAAAATAATTAAGATATCGTTATTTTTAGGTAACAAACATTGTTTCTTCTGCAATCATGCTTGTTGTTATGCTTTGGGCTGGCCCACTATTGGAACCCTTACCTATGGTTTGTTTTCTTGCTAAAGGACCACTCCACTCGGAAAAAAGTTGCCATGTTGATATTTGGAAAGACCATAAAAATGAGCATTTTTGTTTTTACGTATATTCTGAATCGCTAGCGGCTTCGAGATAATCGCATTTGAAAATTTCGCCTGTGTATTACAACAAAAACATGATCATAGGCTTCAAATCTCTGAATCAATCAAAATCTATATATTGAGAAGAAAATAATTCAAAATTCTTGAACAATAAAAAAATAAATATAGTATTTTTTATAACCCGAAGAGACGAATAAAATGACACCAAAATGATCAAATTTTAAAATTGTTTTGGGTTATTGAAACGAAAATATTTGAATTTTTTGGTAAATTTTCGTTTCAATAATCCAAAACGATTTTAAAATTGGATAATTTTGGTGCCATTTTATTCGCCTCACCGAGTTAAAAAAATGATATATTTATTTTTTCTAAATGTTCAAGGGTTTTGAATTATTTTCTTCCCAATAAACAGATTTTGATTGATTCAGGAATTTGAAGCTAATGTTCATGTTTTCGTTGTAATACACAGACGAAACTTCATATGCAATTATCTCGAAGCCATTAGCGATTCAGAATATGCCGTAAAAACAAAATATGCTCCATTTTTTATGATCTTTCCGAATATCAACAAAAAGGTGCAACTTTTTTCCCAGTAGTGGACTAGTCCTTTAAAATAACATTCAAACACATACATTTATAGTGTGTTTTATGTGCAATAATTTTTGTAGTATTATTAAATGTGCTCAAGCAATTTTCTGAATTAAAGAATCTATGGAGAACATCAAAAAATGATTTTGTAAGTAAATTTCGGTACTACTAAGGATTAGCGACCGAAAAAACAGGTTACTATTGCAGGAACAATTTTTTCTAAAATCAAACTTGTTAGAGGTATTTTTTGAGATAAATCGATTGCGCGCATTGACAAAACATGAAAAAGAGTATTTTTCGTGAAAAATGCGATGCTCTTGAAAATAACGCTGGCAAACATTTCAAAATTTCGTGCGTTTGCGGTCGCTAATTCTTAGTAGTACCAAACTCTCTTAAAAGGGGAGTAAACTTTACAGCAGCATCTCGAAGAGTGCATTTCCAACTTTAAAGTATTATATCTCCTCAACTATAAAAGATTTTTAGTCGGGGTCTTTTTTAAAATGTTCTACGCATCGTGAATAATATTTTAAAAAAAGATCCCGACCAAAAATCTTTTATAGTTGAGGAGATATAACACTTTGAAGTTGAAAATGCGCTCTTAGAGATGCTGCTGTAAGTTTACTCCTCCTTTAAGAGTATTTCATGTTTTCGTTTTTAGACGATATGGGTGTTTTCATTCTTTGTTACAGTTCTTTGGGATGTTAGTGAAGGCTTAGTGGCGTCTATTGCTTTTGCATTATTTACAATTATTATTCGAATCCAATGGTATGTCCATATATAAAATACCAGTGTAGTGCCTCGGTTAGCTCAATTGGCGGACTAACAAAACAATTTATAAACTAAACTATAGAAAACCTTCCAGTAGGGACCTAACCTTCAAGCATATCTAGTGTGAAAACTTGGGAGCTAAACCTTGCTCCCAACTGAGCGTAGCTTAATAAACACTTTAACTAAAAAGATTTTATTGAAAATCAAATTCTACACTCTCTAAAGCACCTTTATGACTGAGATTATACAGATTGCACAAGAAGCTATATACAAAAAGTGGCTACAAAAAATAAAAATGGAGGCCTCTTTATCCAACATAACAAAATCTCAAAAATTTATAATTTGTAGCCTGAACTAATCGATCTAGTCTTTTCTTTTTGAGATTTGATTTTGCTTTAAAAAACTAACTCGTTAAAATTTAGGGCTGATACTAAAAGAATTGCTAAAATCGGTAATACTGAAATGTATAAAGACGTTGAAACTTATTCGTAAGACTTTCTCGCTTTTATTTTAATATAGACGGCTTTAGCATTCATCATTGCCACCCAGAAATTCTGTTATTTTATTTCAACTCTCCCTTACTTTATGTCAATTCAGATCGCTTTAAAGAAAACGCCATGAAATTGATATCAGATGCTAACTCTGCATGCTCGAAACCTAAGTATTTGATATTAGATGCTTCAGCGATTACCCTTTGTGATAAAACTGGTGCATTAACAATCACAGAACTTGTAGAAGAATTATTGCAAGAAAGCGTAACAATGTTAGTAGCATCAAGTTCTTGTAAGAGTAAACTGTACAAATTAAAATATTTAATATTTTTAGCTCAACTTAGAGAAATATGTGAAAATTGTAATGTTATACCTAGCTCCTTGTTTTACCCAACTGTTCATGATGCAGTTTTATTTGTGACACAAAAGCAGCCTCTAAATTTTGTTGAAATTAAATATCTGTAATTGAATAGTTCTTGTTTATATTGTCTGCAAATAGGGAAATTATTTATGTACATAATAAATAAATTTTAATTTAAAGTTTTCCTAAATAATCTGGTAAAGATGCCGGTTAACGCTTAATTAGCTTAAAAGATCATCTCGTTCAAAGATCACTTCTCGAACAGAAAAGTGATTCTTTGAGAATCACAACATACGCCAAAAAATGAGGTACAATCTAAATTTTTTTTGCTAATTGTAAACGTTTACACATAGCCAGTGACGTGTTCAAAAATCTTGGCTCGGAAACCTATCCACTGCGCCATCCACGCTTTTATTTAAGAGATTATTTTTAATAAAATAAACGTTTTCGGTCAGATTTAGCGCAAACTGCGAGTACTGATGCAGCATGGCCTAGATTTCATGAACATTGATGTTGGCAAGAGGATATCAAGTTTAGGCCGGAAATAGTCCATATTTTTGTTCGGATTTTTGGGACTCATTCCCAGAGCTTGATTAGATATAAAAATTTTATTCATAAATAAATATTAGTTGCTTAGCAAATAAAATATACAAGTTCATTCAAAGAAATATTTTAATAATATGGTTCAAGATCATTCAATTTATCAGCTGAGATCGGTACAAATGCAAGATTATGTTTGCCTTTTGCAATCAATGCATTGTCAGATTTTCGTCGAAATTCGATTTCAGTAAAGGCCATCGTTTTACCAGCTTTTAACACAGTTCCTTCAATAACAAGTACTTCTCCAATTCTAACAGGTAGAAAATAGCTAAAAAATTAATACTTTTTAAAGTAATCCAAAAGATATGAATACTTTCACCCAAGTGGTCAGAGTTCGCATTTCATGGATCTTCATTCTCTTCGACAAAGATCGGTATTTTTGACCCAATTGAAGAGGCTTTCAGCCAAAGTGATCTACAGGGTGGCCAAAAAAAAACCGCACTTTTGCGACTTTTCGAGCAATTTTTTGCCAAAAAAAATTTTTTTTAAATTTTTTTCAAAATGACCCTGTGGGGGGTTTTTCTATGCGAGGAATCGTTTGCGCGCATTAAAAAATCTTCAAAACGCTTCCTTGACCATGAAATCGTTAAAAATTNCCATCGATTTTACGTTGATTTTTTGAATTTTCTAACTTGTTTAAAATACCCTAGATAATTTTTTTAGGCCAAAATTTCTATCTGGCATATGTATTCCAATATGGAGAACATTTCTAGCGTAGTTTCGAAAAAATCTGAGAAAAAATTTTTTTCACTACGGCCACCATGTAAAAAGGCTCAAAAAATCGAAGTTTCTCGGATTTTTTCGAAACTACGCTAGAAATGTTCTCCATATTGGAATACATCGCCCAGATAGAGATTTTGGCCGAAAAAAATTATCTAGGGTGTTTTAGACAGGTTAGAAAATTCAAAAAATCAACGTAAAATCAGGTTTTTGATCTTCGGACAAGGTTTTGAATTTTTGGAATTTCGAATTTTGACACGAAATGACTTTCAAAAACTTTCCCATGCGTTAATCTCACTAAATAAAGTCAAATTAAATGGCGCTCGAGCCGGTTAACACTAGGTTCGAACTTTCGAGATATCGTCTCTTAATACTTTTTAAAGTAATCCAAAAGATATGAATACTTTCACCCAAGTGGTCAGAGTTCGCATTTCATGGATCTTCATTCTCTCCGACAAAGATCGGTATTTTTGACCCACTTGAAGAGGCTTTCAGCCAAAGTGATCTACACAAAAAATGTAACCCAGATTCTCGGGAAACTTTTAAAATATATCCCTAGGCAAAAATTTTTATTGACTTTGGACATTGCAAAAAGAAATGGCTCCGCGCACTTTTGAACCCTCGGCCTTATGTGTGCAGTTGGCGCCATTTCACACTTTGCTATGTAACCGGCACTTTTTATTAAATCTTTCTGTGAAAAACGTTATATTTATACCCAATTTTTTGACTTAAAGTCAATTTATTCTTGAAAAATGGTGATTTTTTTATGTTTTTAGCGTTTTCAGTCACCCAAAACTTGTCTTAATTCAAAAAAAAAGTTTTTCAAAATTGTTCCAAAACAGTCAGAAATTTTTTGCCATGGTCCAAAACGGTAAAACTACTCATTTTTGGACAAAAAGAATTAAGTTAAGGCAGGTTTTGGATGACTGGAAACGCTAAAAACACCAAAAAATCACCATTTTTCATGAATAAATTGACTTTAATCAAAGAATTGGTTACAAATAGACCAAACCCAATATACCAAAATTTTCATGGGAATCTGGGCTAAATTTTTTGTGTAGATCACTTTGGCTGAAAGCCCAACTGGATCAAAAATGCCGATTTTTGTCGGAGGCCAGGTCAAAAAATCAGGGTATGCCTTATAGATTGAAGTATAACTTTTTATTGAAGCAAAAATTTTCTATAGGTGTCTGTATAAAGTTGTAGCGCAACTTCTCAATTTTCTCCTGAGTGGTCGACCGATGCTCAATTCAATATCTTTGAAGAGTTATGATCGTTTGAAAAAGTGGAAAATTTTTGAAAATTTCATAATCTTAAAGTGTATTTTTACAATTTTTTGGGGTATCCCAAAATTTTCTATTAGTGTCATCGTATTCAACGTGAAAAACTGTCCTAAAATCAACCATTGGCACAATCGACCTTTTAAGTGCTAGTACACTGGAGGACTTAGACTCAGGAGGCTGATTTTACCAGCCCTTCTCTTTTCGGACTTTGTTTGAATACACAAATATACCTAACGGATAAATCTGTTGAAGCCATAGGGATATTTTTATGAGCTACGGCAACCGCTCTTGCAGTTACAATATCTACCAAAGCAGCTGTTTGTCCGCCATGTAAAGTTCCTTTATTATTTACATGTTCTCTATCAACTGTCATTTCAACAACAATGCTCCGACGAGATGCACATATTGGATAAATCTAAAAATTTTGCTTAAATTGTATTCATTAAAGATTTACCTTTTCAGCAACTTTGTTAAAATTTGGTGACGATTTTAGCCTGCTAATAACTTCTTCTAATCGCTTTTGATAAATTTTATCTTTTTCGTTAATGATGTCTACAAATAAAGGAGGTGATTCCTTGGGTAATGGATTTGCAGCAGGAAGTGTTTGAAAAATATTGAAAGAATTATTTTCGATAGCATTTCGCATTGTCACCATGTTTCGAATAATTTTCAAACCAACGGCACGAATTTCTGAAGTGTTCATTTTAAAAAACTTTAGCTTATATCTAAAAATATTTTTAAAAGTAAGAGGTGATTAAAAAATGAGAATTTTGCTATTTTTTCAAACAATTTTAAGTCTTTTAACCCTCGGAATACCGTTGAAGATTTCGAGTCACATAATCGGCTCTATCTTCAAAACTACGAACGCTTTTTATTCGAGGTCTTTTGCAATATTGACCCCTCTACCAGACACAACTTTTAAGCTTAAAATCAAGTCCGGGAG
>OZJO01003130.1:0-12173 GCA_900406225.1 Acrobeloides nanus | reverse complement strand
CAAAAATCCCGAAAAATATCATAAAATGGCCAAAATGTGGCCATATCTCTTTTTCTTAACATTCACATTTTGACCGCGAGGGGTCATTTCAGCGCGAAATTTTATGGGGAACAACTTTGTAGAACATCACTTTCCCGAGAAAATTTATCTATGGGGCCAAAAATTCGATTATATACCTATATTCTGTAATATGCGAATTACAGACAGGCATAAAGATGGACCATTATCTCATACAGAGGCGACCTGGATTTTGAAATTTTTTCTCCAATCATTGCTCCTATGCATGTGTTTCAAAAAACGTTTTCAAACCTGGCTGCAAAATTAACGTCGATTTTTTAGAGCGATTTTTGAGTAAAATTGAGCTCTTTACAAAACTATCAAAAATGCAATAAAATAGCCATATCTCTATGGAAGTAGATCGGATAAAAATGTGATATAATAAAAATATTTAGTAGAAAACCATATCTAATAAATACAAAAGACCGTATTTGAAAATCTTTTAAAATGGCCGAGATATGTGGATTTTACGTTGGGGGTACAATTTTGTGAGTATGGTCAAGGTGCTCAACTTCAGGGGGCTGTATCTCGGCGAGGATAATATTTTATACCAATAGTTTAATAGATTCGAGATTCCCATGACTAGTACTAAATTTATAAAGTAAATTTAGAAAAATTATTTTCTCACTTGGTACCATGTTCTTAGGCCAGATTGAAAAACTTTCAAACAATCTGTCTTAAAGATTGCATACCATTTCAAATGCTCAAATATGTTCCTTCATGTAGATGACCTCCTGTTATGGGAAAATTTCTTTTTGAAAAAATTTCCCTGACTCCCTACAAAATTTTTTTAAAAACGGACTCAGAGTAAATCTGCGTTATGATAATATCATAATTTGTAATCGCAATTCGAAATACGAAGGCAGTCTAGAAAGCAATGTAATTTTTTGCAGCAGGAGCGGTGAGGAAAAGGGAAGAAAAAATTACATCGTTTTCTAGCCTGCCTGTCGAACTTATCAAAGAGAAAAAAATTTGATGAGCATATAATAAGGAAGACGCTGCCGAAAAAGGTACAGTTGTCCAAATTTTTCTGTGTATTGAAACGAAAACATTGCAACCAAAATTTTATTGAACGTGCACTGTACCTTTAAGAAAAATGATGACATTTTTGTAGAGTACTTTTAGCCATGAAAACTAAGGTTTGAGGCCAAAGTTAGTATAACATAATTTGCGACTTTTTATCCTCTAATAACGACAGTTATAACTGTCAGTTGCAAACTGGCTTGAAAATAAATTTAAATTTTAAAATGTTGATTTTCTTCCTTCAAATAACACCAATATGCTAGAATTATACAGATTTATGAAAAAAATTTGACAGTTACAACCCCAAAATTTGACAGCTGTTGAACAGGTCAACCATCAAGGAAAATTTTTTAGCCCATTAACACGTTTTACATTAGATCCATAAAGGAAGTTTAAGAAAAGGCTTGGTCCAAGTTACTCTTAAATACAAGCGTCGGTAGTCGCTCGGTTCCAGGTTCTATAATTAATTATTTAATTAATCATGCTATTAAATTTTTTGCATAAAATAAAAAATAATAAATGCTTGGCATAAAAAATGATTGATTATTGGCGAGCAGCTTAAGTTAGTCCTCCCGTGTCTCACAAAGTAAGTCAGCAAAATCCTCTGGTCCATTAACAGTACTAACATCTGCCATTGCAGCTGATTCAGCACTAACTTGCCCTACGGATTCTACTATCTTTTTTTTAAGATATTCAGTGATTTTTTTGTGTTTTTGTTCTTCAGCTAAATTAAGTGGAGTCTTGCCATCAATGTCAGTAGCATTAATATCAGCGCCATGTTCCATCAACCATTGGACGACATCTAAGCTACCCCGAGCTGCCCAGTGCAGCACTGTCTTGCCATCATTGCTTTTAACATTAACATCAGTGCCATGTTCCACCAACCATTGAACGACATCCCATTTATTTAATAGAGCTGCCCAGTGCAGCACTGTCTTGCCATATATGCTTTTAACATTAACATCAGCGTCATGTTCCACGAACCATTGGACGACATCATATTTATCCTTTTTAGTTGCCCAGTGCTGCACTGTCTCGCCATCATCGCTTTTAACATTAACATCAGCGCCATGTTCCATCAACCATTGGACGACATCCCATTTATCATTTTTTGCTGCCCAGTGCTGGACTGTCTCGACATCATCGCAATTAACATTAACAACAGCGCCATGTTCCACCAACCATTGAACGACATCCCATTTATTCTCTTGAGCTGCCCAGTGCAGCACTGTCGCGCCATATTTGCTTTTAACATTAACATCAACGCCATTTTCCACCAACCATTGGACGACATCCCATTTATTCTCTTGAGCTGCCCAGTGCAGCACTGTCTTGCCATCATTGCTTTTAACATTAACATCAGCGCCATGTTCCACTAACCATTGGACGACATCTAAGTTCCCCCGAGCTGCCCTGTGCAGCACTGTCTTGCCACCATTGCTTTTAACATTAACATCAGCGTCATGTTCCACTAACCATTGGACGACATCCCATTTATTCTCTTGAGCTGCCCAGTGCAGAGCTGTATTGCCATAATTGCTTTTAACATTAACATCAGCGCCATGTTCCACCAACCATTGGACGACATCCCACTTATTCGTTTGAGCTGCCCAGTGCAGAGCTGTCTTGCCATCAATGCTTTTAACATTAACAACAGCGCCATGTTCCACCAACCATTGAACGACATCCCATTTATTCTCTTGAGCTGCCCAGTGCAGCACTGTGTTGGCATCATTACTTTTAACATTAACATCAGCGCCATGTTCCACCAACCATTGGACAACATCTAAGTTACCCAGAGCTGCCCAGTGCAGCACTGTCGCGCCATATCTGCTTTTAACATTAACATCAGCGCCATGTTCCACCAACAACCATTGGACGACATCCCATTTATTCTGCTGAGCTGCCCAGTGCAGAGCTGTCATGCCATCATTGCTTTTAACATTAACATCAGCGCCATGCTCCACCAACCATTGGACGACAGCTAAGCTACCCAGAGCTGCCCAGTGCAGCACTGTTTCGCCAGATTTGCTTTTAAAATTAATATCAGCGCCATATTCCACCAAGCATTGGACAACATCCAAGTAACTCCTTTCAGCAGCTAAATTTAAGGCTGTTCGATAACCATAATTATAATAACTAATGGCTTCCACTAAAGATTCTAGAATTGTTTCATGTCCTTTTAGGCTATTCAATAAAAATCTGATAATTTTTACTGCACCTTCTTGAGCTGCTATGTGTAAAAGCGTCATGTCTTTTTCATTATAAAGATTTTTCTTATCTGATTGCCATAATCTTTCTATCTTTTTTCCATATCGTGCCAAAATGTTTTCTGGTATAGATTCCGGTAACTGACCATTAAGAAAAGCTCTAGTAACTTGATAAGCTGGTTGCATAAGAATTTCTTGCAGTACAAACTCAACTACGGTCTCATTGTTTAGACTAGCTACCAAAAACTTTCCAACTAAGTATTCAGCAAAAGTTCTGTGAATAAAGTGAGGTTTATCTTCAATGATTTGATCGATAATTCCATTGTTTATTTTACTTGTTTTTATATCATTGATAAAAGATAAGAGTTTTTGTTTCTTATCCTCAAAAAGTTTATTTTTTATTTTTTCATCTTGGAGAACCTCTTTAGCTACATTTGAATATTCTTTGCTAAATTCTTGATAAAATTTTTCGCAGAGTAACCTTTCTACCTTGTCTTCTGGAAATAACGTATATAAGGCTAAGTTCTGATGCTTTTCTATAAATTCTGAGTACCCTGTTTCACTCTGGGCTTTTACGTTTGGTTGGCTAATATCTAATCTACTTTTTTCTTGTTGAATATCATATTTTTTCCTTAAAAAGCGTTCATATAAATCAGTGAGACCCAGCTTTTCTGGTAATTGCAGCTTAGCTTCTTTTGCGTTAAAAAACTTCACAAAATCCTTCTCAAAAGCTTCGGCAAGCATACTGGTTTGGAGGGGAATACCAGTAAAATCTGTATCTTTACAACTAATTGATTTTGTTAGTAAGCCTATTAATGCTTCAGCATAATCTTTTAACCGTTCTTCCTGTTCTTGAGTGACTTTTGAAAGGCCTGATGTTTGTTGCCAAAATTTAGTCAAAAAGTCTACTTGATTGTCTTTAGAGAAAGGTTCAAGCTTATAGGAAAGCTGCTGTAACTCATCTTCCAGTATATCTCTCTCATTAGGCCGAGTTGTAACCCAAATCATTTTTATAGTGCTATTTCTCATTGCTTGAATCAGATTAGTCACCGTTTCTCTGTAGTCTGGGCTGATCTCGTCAAAGCCATCAAACATTATGATCAGTTTGCTAGTTTTACTATTGAAGTGTGTTTTAAACAACGCTTGTTCCAAAGGATTAGAAAGTTTTAAAATATCTTTTTCTAAAAACTGAATGGCCATATTAGTGGTTTCGTTGATATCATGTGCTTTAAAATCGCCTTTTCCTTTCAGCTCATTCGTGTATTCATTCAAATTAATTCTGATTATCCATAAGTCCGGGTTCTGTTCTTTTATTTGTTGTGCCAAATTAATAAGCACTGTCGACTTACCCATTCCCGCTGTATCAGAAATGATGATCACCTTGTGTTCGTTTGTATGCTTCAACCATTCATCTTCCGTATGCTTTTGATTGACTCTTTCTATGTATTTATGTAAATTAGATAAAGACTCTTGTGATCGATTCCACATTAGTCGACCTGAGTCGCTCGTTAGCCAATGGGTTGGACGATTCGGTTGTAGTTGACATAATTTCTTAAACTGTTCTGCTGCTTGACTATCATCAAGAATAACAAATCTTATATGGCCACTTGTATCGGGGTTATATTCTTGGAACGAACAGATTTTATCCTTTTTTCGTACTAAATCGCTAAGGCTTGTTTTATCTATGCCACTAATCACTAGTAAATCTTTATTTTTGTTTTGTGACTCGTCTTGGCTTTCTTTAAAAATTTCCATTGAAATCGTTGGATAAGTGAATGAACGATTTATATAATAATTTTTCGTATCACCTAAATTCACTAGTCACGACGTGTCCATATTTAAAAATTATATTCTGGAATCACGACGAAGTTGAGGTTGGTCGTGACGAACCGGTGGACTACGGCGGGGGAAAATGAGAAATTTTTCAAAAGCACTGGGCCAAAATTGGCCCCCCCCCGGTAAGGCGCTAGGACATTATAACGCAGTGCCCCAAAGGTCGCTGGTTCGAATCCCGGCCCGAAATTAAAGTTTTTCCGATTTTCATGAAATTTTTTGCATATGCCTATTTTTGGTCGTAGATCATTTTCCTGTTTATTTTTTTCATATATGGTGATTTTGATATGTATGGCGCTGGTTCAATCCCCGCCGGTGACCATAAGTTTTTGCCTTTTTTTAAAAGGTACCCAAACCATCGTAACCATGTTTTTTAAATATGGACGAATTTTTTCGTCATCCAATAATCTTCGATAAGTTCCGTGACACAAAATTTCTCTGATTGAGGGGAAAAAACTCATTTGTACGCTTCGACATTGTACACCATCGATTTCTCGCATTAAAGGGACAGTACAGGCTCTAACAATTTTGAAGAACAGATTTTCGTGCTCATAACTAGATCTAATTGCAATTAGGCAATTTATTTTTTTAATAAAGCTTTCAAAAAGTTTGAAACAAAAACTTTTTTGAAAAACATTTAAATTCAACAAAATTGCAACCAGAATTGCAATTAGATCTCATTATTAACACGAAAATCAGTTCTTCAAAATTGTTAGAGCGTGCACCGTAGTGATGCCGCGAAATCACGATTTCGAAATTTTGGATTTCGACATAAAATAAAATTTGAAAAAAAATCAATTTTTCATTCATTATAAGGAGAAGATTTCTAAAGAGCACTATGATTTCCATGTGAATGTAAGTAGAACCGCCTCTGACTATCCTGGATCCGAATCATGCCAAAAAATGGCGCTCGTACCGGTTCTGGGCGAAGTGATACGATTCATTCGTTATCCACAAAACCGGACTTATCAGGTATCTTTGAGGTGCCAGAGCATACGTTCCTTGCCATTTTAGTCCAAATTTTTCTAGTCTTTATCAAAGTGATCCAAATTTTTCCAATACGACATGATTTTTTCATAAAAAATGTGCAAATGTAGCTATTTTCCTATCAAAAACGTCCAAAAATTTCCTATTTTTAAAGAAAAATCTTAATTTTCTAAGCATTTTCAGCTTGAAAAAAGCGTTTTCCAAAAAATTTTTCACCTGTGGCTATTAACTGTGTGTGCAGCCTTCGTTTCGAATTTAACTTTTGACATTGTGCCAAGTTCTTGAGCTCAGTAGTACGGCAGGAGAAAGATCTTCTTGCGAGAAAGGCGCGATTCTTCGAAAAAAGTGCCGACGAGTAGTCCCTTTCGTAGATGCACACTTTCAAAAGTTCGAAAAAAATCACGTTAAGTGACCCGCTTAATCGAGTTTCAAAAAATTTATTCGACAGTGAAACTCGACCTGGCCTTCTTGGCTTAGGCCTATTACAGAGAAATTAAGTACTAGGACAGATCTTACCATTACGTTAACATCTTACCAGTAACACATCTTACCGAACACATCTTACAGAATACAATAACTTTTTCAGGGAAGATTTGGATCAAAAAACGGATGTATGGACAAGAGTCTCCATACCTGATTTAGTTTATAAAAAATCAATCATCTTTTTTCAAAATGTAACCCCGATTTTTTATGTGTATTTGAAAATTTCGGAATACGTACAAACATGTTCGAAATTTTCAAATACGCATAAAAAATCGGGGTTACATTTTGAAAAAAGATGATTGATTTTTTATAAACTAAATCAGGTATAGAGGATCTTTTCCATACATCCGTTTTTGATCCGAGCCTGCCTTGAAAAAAGTTATTGTATTCGTTAAGATGTAACCGTAAGACTTGACCGTAATACGATTGGTAAGATGAGTCTTAGTGCCAAAAATTACAATAAATTATAATTTATAAAAAAATCAACCCTACCTAAATCTAATAGTTTCGAACCGATGGTGACTTCATCATTATTAATCAGTTTAGCTACCGTTTCCGACTTGATGTTTTTCATTAATTCCTCATTGTTTTCTATTAATTCATTTAAATAGATCTTTTTTCCTTGGAATGTAACGAGTGAGTCACTGAGGATTCTGTTCTGTGATCTTTGTGATAAATCACTTAATGTGTACGCTGTGTCTTCTAGTTCCAAATATCTGTTAACTATTTCGTTGAAATTGTTTTTAAATTCTTCTATTTGGCTTTCTTCTATTATATAGATAATCTTTTTATATGACTGAATTTGATTAAAGTCCGTTAATAACAACTTTACAAAATCAATCAACTCTTTGTTGTCAGAATATATTATCACTAATAAATCAATCGCGTCTGTTTCAAAGATATTCAACGTTTTTTGGTTCAATAGTTTTAAAAAGAGAAAGCTGTATCGCTTTGAATATTCTGTTTTTTGTAAAGATTGATAAACACTGCAACTACTTAGCCATGCATTTTTGGTTTTTATTAAACAAAAATTCTTGAACTTGTTGTTCTTTTCTTGATATAAGAATGGATTGAGCTCGATAGGATTTTTGAATTCAACGTCCATTCTTTTGATAATATTTGGTACTTCGAAAGACTGAATTAATAATTCATTATCATATCTCATATTGAAGTGTTTTCCGTTAATAAACTTAATACAGTCATTAACAATTATGTCTCTATAGTAATCACGCAATTCTGGAGCTTGTTTTTCAAGTATAGATGTTCCGACTTCCTGACCATATTTAGCTAATATATGAGGTACTCTTACAATCAACTCTGCATCCCATTTGCCTCTTTTATAATTTTGAAATGCCCATCTAATAATAGGATCTAGTCTTGTATTGCTATTTCTTTGCTCAAGAATTTCTACTATTCCTTGAAATCTCGAACCATCAACTGATTTCTCATCATATGGTTTACATTCATTTTCATATAATCTTTGCATTGCCAAATGTGTAAGCTCATGAGCTAGAGTACCTAATAGTTCGTCTTCTGGCCTTTCTTTAGTTGTTTTCGCTCCAACCATGATAATATCTTTTCTATGATCGGCCAGTCCTTTTGTTCCGGGTGAAGTAATAGTATGCATACCAATAGTACTACTTTTGGATTCGTCAAATTTGATCATGACTAAACCCGAATATCTAGTAGCAAGAACTTTTAGTATAACAGAAATTTCAGGAATTTTATCCAACTTTTCATACCATCCTTTTACTTTTTCTTTAAATTTGTCTTTATCGCGGTTTGTTAAAGCATATGACTTTGACACCAAAAACATAATATGACCACCCTTTAACATCTTATCATCCATATTATCTATTTCTTTCTGTAACTCTTTTTGTTTATCATCACCAAGTAATTTAACATGCTTGTATAATTCTTGATCATCTTTTATGATAATACCTGTTGATTGAAGAAACGCATAAATCTTAAATTGATTAAGATTCAACGCTTCAAGCGAAATTTCTGATATACCTTGGCTATTCTCTATTAACTTATAATTCAAAATCAATTTTTTGACTTCTTCGATTTTTAGCTTCTCGTCCTGTTCTAGACTCGAATCTCTAATCCATTTTAATAATTTATCCCTTTGTTGTAAAAATTCGATTAAATCTTTGGGAACATTTTTTTTCTTTTTAATGTTTTCATATGTAAAATCGTCTGTAGTAGGAAATTTAGAATCAGCTTTTAGTAATGTTAGTACAATATCGTACGATCCTTTTTCCCAAGCTATATCTATAGCACCCTTCTTGTTTTTAAGAAAATTTATGTCGGCGCCACATCGGACCAGAAAATCAACAATATAGTTCTTTCCATTTTTCACTGCAATTAATAATGGATTATTTCCATTTTCGTCTAGTAAATTTAATAGGTTAGCCTTATCATTTTGAACAACAATTTCTTCATCCTTTGAAATTGGTAATCGTTGATCTAGTAAAGCAGCTAGTGTATTTACGCTCGCATGCTCTGCTGCGATCTCTAACGTTCTTTGCCCACCTTCGTTTGGTTCATTTAATTTCCAATCATTCAAGGATAAAAATCGTACTGATAAAAAATCATCATGCCAAACCGCATAATCGATGAGTTTTCCACCGTCGAATAATTTGTCAGTATCCCAAGTAATATGATTTAAACTCCGAGAATCACCTTTAAATTTTCCTGCTAAATTCGATTTTACAGCTTTTATCAGTAGAGCCAGTGAAAAATTCTCTTTATTCGAAAGTTTTTCAGTAAATTCTTCTTCTTTCATCAAGTCGTTATCTGTTTCCAAATCCAAGGCCATAAATTTTTTATTACACACTTTAACATAGACCTTGGTATTTTTTGATGATACACATTGAATGATTAGCGGATTCTCCATTCCTTTAAGTCGATCTTTTATCCCATGTTTTTTCCGATTTAAAATTTGTCCGTAACAACCGATGGAACATTTATCCGAGGCATCTGATGTAATTTCCTGATCACCTATATTCACATCGATAAAAAATAGATTCGGTGCACTCTTCAATATAGCATAAAATGATTTATCTGTAAGAAAGTCAGGACTATTCTGTTGACTGCCAATTTCTAAGACCATAATTTGTTGATTGTTTTCGACAGTGTTAAATAAATTCTGTTTGTTAGGATCATAAGTTATTTTTAACTTAGAATTATCTTGAATAGTCTCTTGACTGCTAATAGACTTCGAAATATTCATATCTTCGATCGACATTTCATATATATCTAAAAAAATAAAATAATTGGTAATTGCTCCGAAAAATTTTGCTTCTTTTTTGATTTTGAGTTTTGGGAATTCCCATTACCATTCCCGGGATTCCCATTCCCAAAACATTTCTGGTGTATAGACAACTTATTGCCGAAAATCTTTCGTTTTTGAATAATCAATAAACAAATTTAATTCTCGTGATAATTAAACAAAAATGATGAAATAAGGAGTATGTAGTTTTCATTCGAGCATCGATGCCTTATCAATAAATATGTAAAAGGAGAGTGATCGTGAAAAACAAACCACTCTATAATATTTAGATCATCAAAATCAAGAATCAGATTACTAAGCGCTTACAGTGCTTGAGATTTTACGAAATTTAAGACTAAAGGACCGCTAACAAGAAAGGTTCATAAACTGTCAGTCAGGGATTTTTAAAATTTTGATGTAGAATGATTCAGAATAAAAATATAAGACATACATATTCAATATTTTTGCCAACAACTTCATGGTGACTGTATTTTGTAAATAAAAAAAATAAAGTGCAAAAAAATATCCTTCCGTGCGGGACTTGAACCTTGCATTGTAATCGTAAAAATATGCAGTGCTAGCCTCTACACCATACCACCAGTTGAGTAGTTGGCACTAAATTTGCTCACTATGGCAAGTTTTTTTCAATAGTTTAAAATTTTTTATCTTTAAATATTTTTTACGTTATTTTTTTTGCATTTTTTCAAAAAAATTGCTTAACAGGCCGACGGCGGACCACATAGATGTTACGAATAAGCAAAACAATATATGAAGTTTATAAAAATCACAAAATAAAAAAATTTGAATTTCCTTAAAGTGGGTCTAGAGCTCCATCTTTACAGGTAACGCTTTAGAAAAACATCGTGTTAGTATTTTGGGTCTATCTCCTCGTAGGAATTGAATTGAGAGCTCGTTGACCACTCTTGTGAAAGCTGATGATCTGCGCTACAGATTTTATATTGACACTTATAGCAGGTTTTCGCTTCAATAAAAAGAGCATACCTCGATTTTTCGACTGAGTTTTTGGCAAAGATCGACATTTTTGACCCAGTTATGAGGGTTTTCAGCCAAAGTGGTTGTCACAAAATATGTAGCCCAGGTTCCCAGAGAAATTTTGGTATATTGGGTTTGGTATGTTAGCACAGGAGTTTTTTGAGTCGAAGCTAGTTTATCCTTGTGTGTCAAGGTAGTCAGAGCAAAAAAGGTGTCAAGGTAGTCAGGAGGGGTGTCAAGGTAGTCATTAATATGAAAAGTGCCAAGGTAGTCACAGTGTGTCAAGGTAGTCATATGACTTTCGAGGGGTGTCAAGGTAGTCAGAGGGTGTCAAGGTAGTCATTAATATGAAAAGTGCCAAGGTAGTCACAGTGTGTCAAGGTAGTCATATGACTTTCGAGGGGTGTCAAGGTAGTCAGAAGGGTGTCAAGGTAGTCAGAAGGGTGTCAAGGTAGTCAGAGGGGTGTCAAGGTAGTCAGAAGGGTGTCAAGGTAGTCAGAAGGGTGTCAAGGTAGTCAGAAGGGTGTCAAGGTAGTCAGAGGGGTGTCAAGGTAGACAGGAGGGTGTCAAGGTAGTCAGGAGGGTGACAAGGTAGTCAAGTTTGTTGGAGATGTGTCAAGGTAGTCAGAAGGATGTCAAGGTAGTCAGAGGGGTGTCAAGGTAGACAGGAGGGTGTCAAGGTAGTCAGGAGGGTGTCAAGGTAGTCAAGTTTGTTGGAGATGTGTCAAGGTAGTCAGAAGGATGTCAAGGTAGTCAGAGGGGTGTCAAGGTAGACAGGAGGGTGTCAAGGTAGTCAGGAGGGTGTCAAGGTAGTCAGAGGGATGTCAAGGTAGTCAGAAGGGTGTCAAGGTAGACAGGAGGGTGTCAAGGTAGTCAGGAGGGTGTCAAGGTAGTCAGAGGGGTGTCAAGGTAGTCAGAAGGGTGTCAAGGTAGTCAAGTTTGTTGGAGATGTGTCAAGGTAGTCAGAAGGATGTCAAGGTAGTCAGAAGGGTGTCAAGGTAGTCAGAAGGGTGTCAAGGTAGTCAGGAGGGTGTCAAGGTAGTCAGAGGGATGTCAAGGTAGTCAGAAGGGTGTCAAGGTAGACAGGAGGGTGTCAAGGTAGTCAGGAGGGTGTCAAGGTAGTCAGAGGGGTGTCAAGGTAGTCAGAAGGGTGTCAAGGTAGTCAAGTTTGTTGGAGATGTGTCAAGGTAGTCAGAAGGATGTCAAGGTAGTCAGAAGGGTGTCAAGGTAGTCAGAAGGGTGTCAAGGTAGTCAGGAGGGTGTCAAGGTAGTCAGAGGGATGTCAAGGTAGTCAGAAGGGTGTCAAGGTAGAC
>OZJO01003126.1:0-16139 GCA_900406225.1 Acrobeloides nanus | reverse complement strand
TATATATATTCTATAGTCTATATAGATTCCCAGTCCTGGCCAATACTGGAATTGAATCAGCACCGTTTTTGGAACCTGCAAAAAATTTTCAACCAAAAATAATGCCAAATAAACTGGGAGACCGGGCGCTATCGCACTCGGAGGGGAGAGGAGATTTTCCGATCGATAAGTCCCCGAGCGCCCCGAACAAATTTCTACCCAGATCCATTGCTTCCGAGCTCTTTCGAGTTCTTCTGTGCGCCTCCGGGTTCTTCCAAGCACCTCCGAGCGCCTTTGAGTGCTTCCGAGCTCTTTCGAGTGCTTACCAGTTCTTCCGGGCGCTTCCGAGTCTTCTTTTTTAAAATTAAAACTTTGTTTAAATTTTTAACAAATATTTTAAATTTCTATCTATTTTTTAATTTGTAGCCCATTTTTTAATTTAAAAAAATTTAACCCAAATTTATTTATTTTTAAATTTTAAACCTATTTTAATGAATTTTTTACATTTTTAACCAATTTTTTAATTTTTATGGACTTTTTGAATTTTTAATCGATTTTTAAATTTTTTAAAGAGTTAAAAAAATTTTAATCCAGTTTTTTTTTGCAAAAAATTTATAATTTGTTGGAAAGGCAAAAAGTTTTGAGCGCAGATGGAAGTTTAACCTGAGAAACATTTTAAGAGCCGAGCGTTTTTGCCACTCGGCTATGCGAGCGCCTTATTTGTTGACATTAGATTGCAATGATAAGCCTTCCGTTAAACATGATATGGGGCTAAAAAATTATTCTTGAAAGGTACTCCCATGATCTTGGTGTCATTTTTCGTCTCTCACCAAGATCACCAGCTCATGAGAAAGCTTGTTATATTTTTTCAAATTTACAGTGATGTTTATTTATCCAATATTTTGTCAATGTTACCTATTCCGTAATTTTTGAGGTACAATGGTACAAATGATGGACCAAAAACCTTTATACCAGACATGCTTGTCAGCATACGAAATATAAAATTTTCAGGAAAATTTTAATTTACCCTAAACGAGAATGATTTTGGCCTTGAATCAGAGAAATTTTGAATTTTACCCAGAATCAGAGGGAAATTTTGAATTTTAACCTGAAGTAAACGGATGTATGGAACATTCTCAATGGTAGAAAAAATTCGTACGCGATGTTGCCATTTCTAATAATGATACTCATCGAAAAACTACACTATCAAGCTCATAAATTTAATTCCAATTTAAAATCACCAAAACCAATGCACTTTGTCATAAAGAATTGGTTGTAAACATTGTCATAAGGAATTGGCTGACAATCATGATTAGAAACGGCAACATCGCATGAGAAATTTTTTTTACGGAGGCAGAAAATGAAGGATTNTTGTCATAAGGAATTGGCTGACAATCATGATTAGAAACGGCAACATCGCATGAGAAATTTTTTTTACGGAGGCAGAAAATGAAGGATTCAACATGCTCAATACACTACAAACTCAGGTTCATAGTACATGCTCATAGTAGGAGAAAAGAATCTTACCGTATTTTCTCTAAAATAACGGCATGCCGTTATTTTTTTCAACCCTCCGTCAGACTGCCGTTATTTTAGAGACTGCCGTTATATTAGAGACTGCCGCTATTTTTGTCAACCCAAAAATTGGTACTGGTTGGCATTAACGGCCCCAAAGGACAGGGATTTTTTTCTAATTTTTTTCTAAAAATGACGTTTTTAGGGGTAATTTTAAGCGGGGAATCCGAAAAACGCATTTCCGAAGCCTGAAAACGCTTCCTTCATCCTGATTCAGGGAATTAAGATGTGTATTGAAGCGAAAATTGTTGAAAATTCGATCTTTGCATAGGATAAAATGTGGTTGTGTTCGGCTTATCCCATAGCCAACGAATGGTAGGGGAGTCTCCAGGAGCACTACTAAGAGGGACAACCGTCACTTCCTGTGGCCCTAAAGAGGGCCGTTGGGATAAGAATTTAACCCTCCATCAAGCTAGAGGACGGGTTAATCCCCCTAGCCCTTTCCAAAGTAGATGAACAAAAAATTAATTAATACAATCATTCAACGTCGACAGAAACATCATTTGCATAACTATTTTCCTTATTCTGGCCTAAATCAATCTCCTTCAAGAAATCGGCTAACAATAATTAACAAAAAAGCTCGTCAAAACAAAATTTTCTCTTTGAAAACTAACCAATTGATTCAATTTAAGGGATGCTGTAATTTTGGGGACTGCCGTTATTTTAGAGACTGCCGTTATATTAGAGACTGCCGTTATTTTAGAGAAAATACGGTATATTGACTTGTTAAAGAATATTCAAATTTGTTGTGCCGAATTCTAATGGATTCAAATTCAACAAGTACATTCACCAATGAGGAAAAAATTTATATCGGCAAACTTGTTCAATTGTAAATTTTTGAATTATAATGTGTTCTTGAAATCAGGAAAATCGTTTTAATACATAGTCTGATAAATGCATTGAAAATTTAAATTCGTGTACATGTTTTCGCTGTAATAATCAAACCTTTTAAAATTTTTGGCGGAAAAATCGTGAAAAAATAGCATCAATCGAAAGATAAAGCAGGTAAAGCCAGTATGACTCCACCCTTATCATTTTATGGGGTGATATTTGATGATCCATAGGATTTCGACATAATAATGACGTGATTTTAAAGTTGACGATGACGAATTTAGATCACCTGATGTAGTGAGTCATATTTGTTTTTATTGGGCTAATTGTAAGCTCCCTTGGAACCTTCCCTAACCTTTTACTTTAGCTCAGCTCCTTATAAAACTTTCACAATTACCTTTCCTAGGCTCATATTTATAAGTTGTATGGAAAATTTCTCAAGCATATTTACAACTTCCTTATGAAAAAGTGGATTGTTTTTGAAGATTTTAAATTGTATTTAAAGTTCGGGATCTGAAAGTCATGTGAAAAATATTGTAGTTTTTCAATTAGTATTATATTTGTATAGAACATCGCGTGAGAATTTTTTCTTTGCGAAAGTAGGAAATAAAAGAGACAAATATCTCAATACAACACGAACTCAGGACTATATGCCATAGTAGGGGTAAAGAATCTTGTGTTGACTTGCTAAAGAATATTCAAATTTCTTGCGCCGAATTCTAATGGATTCGAATTCAACGAGTACATTTACCAATGAGGAAAAAATTTATATCGGCATAACTTGTTCAATTGTAAATTTTTGAATTACACCTTGTTCTTGAAATTAGGGAAATCGTTTTAATACATAGCCTTTATTCAAATTGATCTTCTTTAGGCTCTAACGACTCAGTGCAAAAATTTTACCCCCTTGAATCATTTTAACCTTTAAATATTTTTAGGTAGGAATAGTTGGAGCTATATCCCATGCCCTTTCGATGCATAAATTATATCAACTGTTCGATGCACACAATCCGTTCATTTTATTATGCATCCTTAACGGATTCATTTCCATTGGCTTGACTTTGATCTTTTCTATATGGCTTGGTCCTATCACTATCTTGTAAGATAAAATTCGACTAGGGGAACTCTTGGCCTCTTTGTGGGAGGGGGCACTAATTAGATGGCTGATTTCTTTGGGCCCTTATTGATAGAAAATAAAAGGGTCCAGGATTAAGATCGCATCCCCCTTCGATTTGGCCTGATTCGATCTATAGTGTGTTGTGATGCTGCAGATCAAAAGATAAGTGAAATATGAACGCCTCTCGTTCAGACAGCATTATGGTGTAGTGGTCCAAGGGACTGGCATGACACTGCTGTCCATTGCACTGTCTGGATTCGAATCCACCTGGAGTTCAAAAGATTTTGCAACATAGAAAGATCACGTAAAGTGGTGCCCCAATAGGGAACTTGATCCTATAATCTCTTCATAATCATTAGATTCCCCAATGGCATTAACAACGACTATTTGGAGCATAAAGTGGGGCAGTCGATGTGCTTTCTCTATTACAATACTCTCTATATCCATACAGCAAAATGTCTGAACCGTTTCTTCGCTATTTCTCGTCCTTCGACCGATCGAAATCTTTTTACGAGTAGAAAAACTACGGCCATCATTTTCTGTATTCCCATTATTGTGTGCTTTCACAATTTTCCACAATTTTTTGGTAAGTTATCTGCAGAATTTGAGATATAGAGGCTGAAATTAAGAATTTCTAGTGTCCGGAGCTGACCTTCAAAAGTGCATGGACCCTAACTAGGGCCAGATTCGGCTCTAGGACCTAATTAGGCCAGCCTATTGGGACTTCGACCGTGCCTGGGCCCAGTTCTAAAAGGAGCAAGGGACGGCCCTCATCAGAGCCGTAGGAGTAAAATGAGAGGTGACCAAACTTGATGTTTATCTCGATGAAAAATCAATGAATCTTATATGTCATTTTAGTCTTATTTCGAGATTTTTAGAGTCATATAAAAATGTCTTTTCAAAAAATGCCTCAAGGAAGGATACTCTGATCCAGGGATAAACTGAAATCGGAATTCTAGCCCACATTCGGAAATCTCTTTCCCACATTATTCAATAGATATAAAATATGGTGAGGGAAACTTTGCACGAAATGAAACTATTTTTTGTTTCAATGGCGGAGTGGCAAGTCACCCAATTACCGATCTGTATAGGGCAGGTTCGAATCCCACCTGGAGTAATTCTTTTTTTTGGATTTTAAAATTTAGGCGACTGTTACATCTACTTTGATTTCACTGATTTATCTTGGAAATGGCCTTCGACGAATTGTGGAAACATTCTGGGAACTTATATTGATTTTATTTATTGCAGCGTTTTAATGTTCGGAGTGTTTATTTTCGATTTGATTACCCTATATTATGTTAAACGTAATTTTGCTCAATAAGCCTTTTATTTGAAATTAAATTATTAGAAAGATTCAAAAATCGGCATAACATTACTGTGAATGAAAAACATAAACTTAAAGTTGACGTTGGATTTTTTATTCAGGTATGACCAAAAACCAGAAAAAGAAAATGCCATTGACAACTTGGGATTATTTGAATCCGTTTTCCTTTTATTTCCCTTTCCTATCCTTTTCCGTATTCTCCATTTATATCTTTTAGTCTATTTCCATGGAATCTTTAAAAAAATCGAGACTAGATGTCGAAGGCGCTTACAAATTTTTCTGACTCAGGTGCGATGCCCGTTTGGGTCGATTTCTTTTTCGTCCCGAATTGACTAAAAAGTTTGCATATCCCTGAATCAGGAGAGTTCATTGAGATAAAAAAATTCATAGGCTTCCTTGGTTAATGGAAAAAATTTTCAGGCTCTAAGAATGCAATATTCAGATTCCCATATAAAAATAATAATATGCAAAAAATTCTTAGAGAATTTGAACAATGAAAAAAGAAATAGAACCATGCGGGCATCGAACCCGGGCCTTAAAAATATCAGGAAAAGTAGCAAGCGCCTTTGACCACTTGGCTATCTAGCCCCCGTTTTTGTGAGATTCCGTTGATTTTTTAGACATTCATAGTCGACGTATTAGAACAGGTTCAAATAATCAATTTTAACTTCACTTTCCAACTATTCAACACAAAATGGGGATATCTTGGGACAACAACTTTTAGTTGGGAATGTTTCCATGTGGCTGATGGGTAGGCCTTCTCTCAAACGTCTTCTTGATAATTTGTACTTTTTTCAGAATTATCATGCTATATTTTGCAACCAGATGGTATCGGCGCCGAATGAGGCATCTCAATGGAAATGTCAGCCACTCTAATTTATTGCCTAAGCATGCACATAAAGCGTGGAGTTCGAATCGAGCAATTTTTACGGTACGGGTCGGGCCGTAAAAATCGTGACCTGTTGACACCTCTGCCCAGAACCCAATTTTCGGAAGGGCATCAATGGGAAGAAACTATTTTTTGAAATTTTTCAACATTTCTCTTTACTTTCTCTGAATTTTAATTCTAACTTAGTTTTCATTTCTGATTAAATACCTAAGCTGAAAAGGTAAAAATGAAAAATTGAATTTTTATTTTTTTCTAGTGGGTACCCCCCATGATTTTAGTGTCGTTTTCTTCTCTCACCGGGCTCTTTCCAAAAATCTAATCGTGACGAGATTGAACTTAAGGTTACAAAATTCGGTGACACAAACAGAAAGACATTTCTCATTTAATATTAAAAGATTTTCCTCTCACAAACTAGGTCCACAAGGTACATACAGTTAAACCACATGGTAACCCAACTCCTAGTCCTACCATGACAACAATCGTAACCAAACAATTTTTATCGGTTATCCCTGCTCTACTTTTTACGAACTACACTCTAGCCATAAAACTATGAATACTCACGTCCTAGCAACTTTTCAAAGTTCGATGGTGAACATCTTAAAAATTATCGGCCAATTTAAAAATATTTCATATCTTCTTTTTGTATATATTAAATTTTTATTACAATATAAAAATATTTTACATCTTTTAAAGATATGTATGAAAATGATAAATAAAGCGTGGAGCAAAAATTTAATGATGGAGCTTCTCAATTTCTTTTTTGAGTCCAACTGTAATTTCACGGTCATCGTGCACGTCCCAGCATCCTTGACCAAATCGACATTTACCAAATTTTTTGAACCACTGACACATTTTGTGTGGGGCTAAAAATATATTTACATTATTGAATTTTTGGCATGATTCAATAAGAATCTGTTTATTGAAACGAAATCGTCGTCATGAACAAAATGGCAACTCGTTAAATTTTGAAAAAAAGTTTATTTGAGGCAAAAGGTCATAAATCGTGTTTAATTAATTATGAATCTAACCTACCAGCTTCTCGAATAGCTTTTTGCATATCACTAGAAGAAGTATTTTCCATAACTTTACTCATTTTCGTTTTCTGCCATCTTATCAGTTCTTCTCGGAGACCTTTAGTGATTTCATATTTGTCATGGATAAGAATGCAATTTGGACCGTATTTACAATTCTGGTTGTAGAAGTATCTACAGAACATATTTTGATCTAAAAATTGTGAAAATTAAGTTAATCTGGCATGAGAGACAATTCTGCCTTTTGTTGGTTTTTATGGCAAAAAAGTAGAGGTATAAAAGAGGAGAGTTTGGTAGTTTAGGCTAAAGTAGGGTAGGATAGGGCTTAGGCTTAAGCTTAATTTAAACTTAAAGGATCAGTCCGGTAAGTTACAACCATATGAAAAAATGATATATTCGGAAAGATCATGAAAAATGGAGCATTTTTGGTTTTTACGGCATGTTCTGAATCGTTGTAGTTTTCGAGATAATTGCGTTTGAAATTTTGAATTTGTGTACAAGCTCTTCGTTGTNGTTTGTGTATTACAACGAAGAGCTTGTAACAAATTCAAAATTTCAAACGCAATTATCTCGAAAACTACAACGATTCAGAGCATGCCATAAAAACAAAAAATGCTCAATTTTTCATGATCTTTCCGAATATATCATTTTTTCATATGGTTGTAACTTACTGGACTGGTTCTTTATGCTTAAATTAGACTTATTAGTTCTAGAGCTAGGCTAAGGGCATACCTGCTTCATTAAGAAACCGCTGAATTTCTTGATTCGTAAAAATTTCTGGCTCTCGATGATTTCGATGAAAATTTTTATCTCGAAGATGCTCGACAACATGATTACCAATATATCTAACACCATTTTCATTAACCGAAACTCTAAAGGACTTCGGTGGATGCTGCCGATTTTCATCTGTAGGAGATTGTGAACCATATTTCCTTTTACGTTGACCATTGGCATAGGACTCACGAAAACGATTGGAGAATCTTTTATCTTCTCTATCAAAATCTCGATATGCATTGGGTTTAGAGGAATGGAAATCTGGCGCTTCTCTAGAGCTTCGGTGTTCGAAAAGCTTAGAAAGTGAACTTCGATAGTTTTCATGGTCGGAGGTGTCACGCCGAGAAATTCTGGAAATTCTTGATTCTCGGCCCTCGGGGGTTTGGAAATCGACATTTCGTGTCTTGTTTTGAGGAGTATGAGCATTATTTTCACTCGTGTGGATTGAATCAGTGATTTTTGACAGATCTAAACTTTTTTCGGTATCTTCTTTTTCTTCGGCTTCTTTTTCTGGCTCACCATCTTTGTTCTCCCTCTCAACCTTTTCACTGGAAACTTCTCTAACTTCTAGTTCCTGAGCATCTTCATTGTCCGAATTTTGTATGGAAATCAAATCAAATTCGAATTTACTCCAATTTTCTGGCATATCCACATCCTCCTCCTCATCTACATTTTTTTCCGGATCTTCATAAAAATCCCCATAGTCTAACAATTCTATATTATCCTCTTCTAAGCCAATATTCCCATTTTCTTTATCACTATTTGACTTTGTGCCACTCATTTTTGAGCTTTCGATAGTGACATCTCCATCTTGGGTCAAAGTTGAATCATTGTTCTCTTTGGCAGGAGTCATCATGCCTTCTTCGAAGGTTGGGTTGTATTCACGCTTAGTGGGTGATGTATCATGAACATTGATTTCATTGGAATCTTTTTTATTGGAGAGCTTGATGACTTCTTCAAGTTTCATTTCGAGTACAGATAAACCATCGTTGCTTGGTTTTCGATCTTTCAGATCTTTGCGATCGAGTTTGCCAGGAATAGAAAGATCGAAGCAATGAGAAACAAGTTGGATTAGAGCAGCGTCATTATCGTTTATATTGGTATGGGATTCCTAAAATTTGATGATCAATTAAATTTTTAGGCCCTCGAATTTGACTTGAGAGCATTTCAGGATTAAAATTTGTTGACGTCCATCAAAAAATTATCCAAATGCTATTTTAGCTAGTCGGGTTTATTCCATTTTGAGCCAAAAATCAATTTTTGGGTCTATTTTTGCGCTGAAATCGATTTTCCCATTTTTGAGCCAAGATGAGTTAATCAATTTTCAGGTCTATTTTTAAACCAAAAATCGATTTTTGTCCAATTTTTAACCTAAATCAATTTTTGGAATTTTTTGAGCCAAAAATCAGTTTTGGATCTTAAATTTTCGTAAGCGATTTTCAATTTTTTAGAAACGGAGGAGATCCACCCTTGATTTGATTTTTTCGTCCCACTAAGCTTTTTAACTGACATCCCGAGCCGCGGCCCGGCCCACCCAGGACTGGCCGGGTAGCCTTAAAAATTTCTGGAATCCCGGGCTGCGGCAGTTCCTGAGCCGGACCAAAAAATTTATTGCGTATCAATTTTTTTCAATTTTCTAATAAAATTGTCCATTTTTTTCAATAAAAATTGACATTTTTTACCAAAAATTGTCAAAGGCTATTTTCGCCTAAAAATGTGAATTTCAATTTTTTTTAAAGGGGTGCAAATTAGGGTCCTTTCTCCAAAATTTTTTTTTGAAAAATGACCTTCTAGGGATAAAAATAGGGTAAAAAATCGATTGCGCACATCCCCGTCGCGTGAAAATGCTTCCTTCACCTTGTTTTCGCGAAAATAGCACTATTTCACCTTAAAAATAGTGCTATTTTCGCGAGAAATAGTGATATTTTCCCGAAAACAATGTAAAGGAAGCATTTTCACGCGACGGGGATGTGCGATGTGCGCAATCAGTTTTTTTACCCCTAGAAGGTCATTTAAAAAAAATTTATTCTGGAGAAAGTGCCCTAATTTGCAACCCTTTAACTTTCACAAAATAACCCTATATGGGGTATTTTTGCTTTTGCAAATACGGCCCCCGGCTTGGGCCAGCCTGGCCCGGATCAGGTCGCCCTCTACCTGGCCATGACCTGGTCTTAACGAATTCTGGTGTCCCGGGCTGCGGGTCGGCCCTTAAAAAGCCTAGTCCCCCACATTGCAGGTCGTATATAGGATTTAGTGACGTAGGGGACAAAATTTTTTCATTTTGGGTCGGTTTAGGGGCAATATGGAAGTTTAATTTTCCAGAAAAGCAAAAATCTAGTTTCGGGAGGGCGGGGGTCACTAGGCGAAAACTAGACGGGACCATTAGGAAAATTTTTGCGTTTTTTAGATTTCGAGAAGGGTCAATTGACCCCCCCCCCACCACGTGCCTGCTACTTTCCTTTCATTAGAATTAGAGAAAGGGAAGAAGGATGATGAGTAAATTGATTACTTACTTTAATATGCATCTCTATCTCCGAAAGAACTCCATTAAAATCACATTCTTTTTCTATACATTTATATTTGACATCATAATGGTGTGTTTTAACATGATCTTTTTGACTAATTTTCGTATATTGCTGTCCACATCGGCACTAAAGTTTCTTATTAACTTCTATTTATTTTATGATTAACACACCATTTCTCTAGCTCCCGGAAAACATTTATAGTACACCAATTTATCATTTATTGATCCATGAAATCCTTCAGCATGCTTTTTACGGCTGTCCAAGGTATATGATACTTGTTTCTTGCATAAATGGCAGAAGTGGAGCTCTTCATAGGTTTTTAAGAATTGGTCCAATTTGTCTTGATTGATTTCGGGTAGGAATTTCTTTAAAAATGTGATCAATTTTTTGATGTCAGAATGAGTCGTTGGTAAAGTGGAGCTACTAAAATTGTGAAATGATCTTTTGGCAATAGTGAAATACAATGGCGTAGCCAGATACCAAGTCGGAGTGCTGTAGGGGAAGTACTGTAGTTGATAGTAAAAATGGATAATTAAAAAATGTTTCGATGATATTTTGCAAAATCGAACCACCAATATACA
This sequence comes from Acrobeloides nanus, assembly GCA_900406225.1. NCBI lineage: Eukaryota > Metazoa > Nematoda > Chromadorea > Rhabditida > Cephalobidae > Acrobeloides > Acrobeloides nanus. The sequence goes on along the minus strand of OZJO01003126.1, from coordinate 5,513 downwards.
GCTTTAAAAAGTTTGTATCGATTGCAAAAGAGACAAAAAAAATTCGAATTTTTCCTTTTTCAATTTACCTTTGCTGACTCGTTTTCGAAAAATTCCAATAGAAACTCTTATTAGCGTTGTTTTGCCTTTATTTCATTTTAACAACGCTCATATACAAATTTTTTGACTCTATTCCTTCCGAATTTTGTACATTTTTTAAAAATTCATATTTTTTAACTTCCTCATTTTGGTCTGCTTATTCGTCCAATCTGTCCGGAATTTCCTATTTTTTCTTACTCTTTATTTTTATCTTTTAATTGGTTTTTCAATTCGGCATTCCCTCGCTTCAACTTTCTGATCATTTCTTCTTTGTCTTTGTTTCCGTTGTCAGCCTTATTGATTTCTTCTTTCATCCATTCATTAAGCTTTTCGTTATCATGTAGATAGTATTTCAACTCATCTATTTCAATTTCATACTTTTCCATTTGAGCTTCGGCGGTTTTAAGCTACAATTTAGCATTATATAAAAAATGAAGAAGGAAGCAAACTCAACCATTTTTTCATATTCAGCTTTTATAGCTTGTGTTTCGGTCTCTTGCTTTTCGGTCTAAAAAAGATGGAATATTAAAAACATGTAACATACATTTCTGTGTAAAAATATAAGTTCACTCGTTTTTTGGGTTTTCCGATTCTTAAAGTTGAAAAGAGTCGGAACCTTTGAAAGATTAGAGGCTAAAACGATATGGTTAGCAAAAAAAGGGGTGGGAGTATTGAAGCGAAATTTAAAAATTTTCGGATTTTTATGAAAAAACCGTCGATTCTTAGATTTTTTAGGCGGGGAATCGATTGCGCACATTCCCGAACCTTGAAAACGCTTCTTTGACCCTGTTTCAGGGAAGAACTCGGTGTATTGAAGCGAAAATCCGAAAATGTTCCATTTTTGCAATAATTCAAAAAAAAATTTTTTTCGGAAGTGCTGCTGCAAAGTTTACCCCCAGCCCCTTTAATAAGGTTCCGACTCTTTTCAACTTTAAGGACCGAAAACCTCAAAAATCGAGTGGACATATTTTGCACGGGAGTGTATGTTTAAAAAGCACTTTTACAAAAATCTCGCTTACATTTCGAATTTTTGCACTTAAGCCTTAGATATTGCAAAAATTTTGGAGGCGATCATAGGTCGGCAAGGGGGGAGCCTCTCCCCTGACCTACTCACTCATGGACCCAAAATTGAGGGGGGATCACCTCATGGGCCCCGCCGAACAGTAAATCCATAAAAACTGGGTGTCAAAAGACTATCTCAAGCTAAAAAAAGGTCGTTTTTTTGGTGGAGGACCACCTCATCAGGGATCCCCTCCCCCCCCCCAATTTGCCGACCTATGGAGGCGATGATAAAAAAATATTCTTGAGAGATTTTGCCAGACAAAAAAAGAAGAGCACATTACCAGTTCGTTCAATTTCTTTTCAAATTTCTCGCTTTGTTCTTTGTACTTCTTGTACTTTTCCATGATGAGCTTGTTTGTCTTGCTCTAGAAATTGTTTTATATAATTATTTTGTTAAAGTATTGACGAAAACAATACTTTTTCTTCTAAATCCTTTTCCAATAATGCATTCTTTTCTTCTATTGCGTTAATCCTTAATTGGGACACTTTTATTTGGCCAGTTTGATCTTGATTTGATTGAACAAGTTTGCTCTAAAATCATAATTATTCTGGACCACACATGGTCAAAGGGGGCAGTCTCTCTCTCTAACCAATCCGGCAAAAAGGCCAAAAATAGGACCAACCCGGCATCAGAGCGGCCGGATTGGTTCTTTTTTTTGGTCCCCCCTTATTTTGGAAAATTTTCGAAAAAAGCATAAGGGGACCAAAGCGAATTTTTGAAAATTTTAGGGACCCAGCACCTGACCCCCTCTTCCCCTGTTTGTCCACTTATGTTCTGGACCCAGTTGTTTTACTCCACTGCAACTTACCATTTCTTTCATTTCTTTCTTGAGAGCAATATTCTTTGTAAAAGCATTAAAACAATCTTTTAAAGTTATTTCAAAAATTGGTCCTTTGGAAATTTCTTCAATAACTTTCGAAATTGCTAATTCATTCGTTTCGTTTAATTCTTCCATAGCTTTATTCAATAATTAATAAATATCGAGCTTTAATAAATGGGAATGTAGAAAAAGTGTAATAAAAAGGAGTGTAGTCAAGAGTAAGTGATAAATAGCCAACGATCTAGAAAGAGTATTAAAAGTTTACACCAACGTTTCCCTTCTCTTATCAAATAAAACCATTTCATAGCAATGTTAACAAACAACAAGCATCGTCGCTTTTTGCTGATTAAGCAATGGACGAGAGTCAATGTTCGGCATCGATTGACAATATTTTGAAATAAGAGATCATGTGACTGTCTTTGGTCGCCGCAAATTTCATTTAAACTAGAGAAAAACTGTTCAGAGTAAATAAGAAAAAATACCAGCAATGCCTAAAGATAAGCCGAAAGGTACGATTTTAAACAGAAAAAATGGACAGATGGATGATTGAGCAGTTATCATAATAAAAAATGAGCATATGGAATATAGTTAAAGGGTGAGTTAAAAAAGTCCATTTTGGGCACGGAAAAAATTTTTTGGGACCGGAAAATTTTTTTACTAAAATGATTTATGTAGGGGAAATTTTGCGCGAGGAATCGATTGAGCACATTTTTCAAATGAATAATTTTTCATACAAAAATTTACTGGTTTTCATTTTGAAACGTTTTGTTCATGGACTTTTTACATGCATACTTCTTTTTTTTCAGGTTTAAAAGTTACCATCAAACAACTTTCCTATCACTAAACTTTACACAGAATCGAGACAATGAGAAATAACATATTTTTGATAAACTCTCGCGCCGCACTCACACGACCCCAAAAACCTTGTTACACTTATTCTATAATGTATATTGAAAAGTGAAAAAAACATCAACATCAAACAAAATAGAATGAACACAAAAGGTACATGGAAAAAAATCCTTTGAATTTACACCAGAGACATAAACAGTACACGATGGTCGAAAATCGATAAAAGTACGAATAAGAAAATCATCAGTGATTGAATAGATAAACTCTGTGTATTGGCGAGATTCCAGAAAACAAGGTGCGCATGGCCTAATGGCTAGAACGCTGACCATTTAAGTTATTGGCGCGGGTTTGATCCAAGTAGGTTCGAAATTTTTATTTTAACGACCCATAAAAGTTGAAAAGCAACCTTCCTCAACATGGGAAGGGTCGATTGAAAGGGCTGATTGAACATGATCGGTTGACACGGTTTCTGTACGCTCTCCCGAGTATGCCAGAAAAAGAAATTTTTGAAAAAAATTGGTTTCAAAAAATTTTTAAAATTTTTATTGAGACTTAAAGGGGGTGTACTTTGTAGCCGCATCTCGAAAAAATTTATTTTCACAAAAAAGACTCTATTAAGGGTAATTTTATACGAAAAATCGATTGCAAGCACTCTCGAAGCGTGAAAACGCCATTTTAACCATGTTTTAGTATAAAAAAATCGATTTTTGGTTAATATGTGTGGTTAACACCCGGAGGACCGACTGTTACCTTGGTTGCAAATGAAAGATGGTTCCCTAACATTTCACCGACCGATTTTTCACCGACTGACATTTCACCGATCAGACATTTCGCCGACCAGACATTTCACCGACTTAAATTCTGCGATTGTTAACAATATTAAGTTATTTTTTTCTCATTTTTCTAGGCAATTTCACTATGTCATAAATTTAGTAGTCAATTTTACTATGGTTAAAATTTTCATAGGCAAATTCACAACGTTTAAATTTTCTATGATAATTCCTATACCCTCAAATTTTCTAGCTAATTTTACTATGCCCTATATTTTTTTAGGTAAATTTACTATACCATACATTTTGTAGATAAATTCACTATGATCTAGAAAAAATTTTAAAAGATATCGCGGATTTGCCTAATAAATCATAGTGAATTTATCTACAAAAATATAGGACATGTAGTAAATTTGCCTAAAAATATAGGGAAAATTACCTAGAAAAATTGAGGGTATAGGATTAGGGTTAGTAATTACGGAATCGGGAAATTTCGAGAAAAGTTGTCTTAACTTTTTATGGTGAACTCTGCGTAGTTTGGTGTTTTTGGAAAAAATATTCTTCAGATTTTTCTGCATATTTTTGCAAAAGACCACATCGAAAAATAATGACTCAGTAAAAAGTTAAGACACTTTTTCCAAAATTTCCTGATCGGGAATTGCCAGCCCTATATAGGATCATAGAAAAATTTAACATAGTGAATTTGCCTATAAAACTTTTGACTATATAGTAAAATTAACTAAATTTATGGCATAGTGAAATAATCTCATCAGTTTTTCAATAAAAATGTCCATTTTTCAATTTTTTTTATTAAAGAATACCATTTTTTCGTCAAAAATCGTCAAAATTTCTCTATTTTTGCTCAAAAATGATTTTTTTAAATATTTTTTATTCATGAAGAGTCGTGCCCCCAAACTGAAAATAGTATTGCCCCAAGCCTAAAAAAGAGTCGTGCTTCCAAACCCAAATCCTAGCGTCGGCTCTGGGATCAGGCAAAATTATTCATGCTTCGAAATGATCATTTCGATTTTCCGGATAAAATTATCCACAGAAGGATGATTTTCAGATAAAAATATAGACTTTCTTCTTAATCGATTTGGAAAAAATTATATTTGAAAAAAATTTTTTGTTGAAAAATTTATTGAGCAACTCAATATGTAAATCAAACTCATTCGAACTCACGAAAATGCAACTGCTTGCTAGTCAAAAAGTTTTTGTAAAGAGTCGGCAATGATTCATAGACATCAGGCGCTATGGGATTGTTACTCTAACATAGCAAAATAAATGGCTTTTAGACGAAAGAAAATATAAAAAGTATAAAAAATTATTTATTTTGAGTTGTTTAAAGGACTAGTCAGATAGGAAAAAAGTTGTCATTTTTTGTATATATTCAGAAAGTTCATGAAAAATGGAGCATTTTTTGTTTTTACTGCATGTTCTAAATTGTTATAGTTTTTGAGATAATTGCGTGTAAAGTTGAAGATTTTTGAAATTTTGTGTATTACAACGAAAGCTTGTACCTAATTTTTTCCCTGTATCAATAAATTCTATATATTGAGAAGAAAATAATTCAAAATTCTTGAACAATTAGATAAAATAAATATAACATTTTTTATAACTCAACAAGACGAATAAAATAACACCAAAATTAGCCAATTTGAAAATTGTTTGGGTTATTGAAACGAAAACTTTCCAAAAATTCAAATGTTTTCGTTTTAATAATCCAAAACAATTTTCAAATTGGATAATTTTAGTGTTATTTTATTCATCTCGCCGAGTTATACAAAATGCTACAGTATGTTCAATAAATCTACGACGATTTGAAAATTCGAGATCTCGACGACGAGAACGACTTTTGCCATGCGGTTTTTTTTAACTTTTTGGACCACCGATGTAGTTTTTTATGGTATAGACAAAAATAAAAAAATAATTT
>OZJO01003114.1:0-12082 GCA_900406225.1 Acrobeloides nanus | reverse complement strand
TATATTTTTGACCAGCAGGTGCCCATTTGGGGGTCGGGGAAATTTTTTTTCGCCTTAAAAATGTTTTTTTTCGTGATTTTCACCTAATTCTTACCCTAGAAAAGATGTTTTTGAAAAAAAAATTTTTTTCGAAAAAATGACCTCAAAAAATTACAAAATATGCGTTTTTTTTGGGACACCCTGTAACAATTATTTAACAGTGGCGAGATATTTGACTTTGAAGCTGATAGTCAAAAAATGAGGCAAAAACAAAAAAACACACCCGGGAATTAAACACTCGACCTTATGGCTGATAGCTGAACGCAGCTAACCACTACACCATCACCTCAAGTTAATATAAGCTTTTATTCTTTCTTTAAATGGGCTCAATTTTTTCTGTTTTTTCATAACTTTTTTTTCATAAGACCCAAACACCCCCAAAGGTGCAAGGTATACACGCTGATCAATATGTAAATTAAGCAGCCAGCGATCGATCATGAAAATCCTGGAGATCATTTCACATGAACAAACGCTTGCAGAACAGGCGAATGCAGAAAAACTTCAAACTTCAATGTTCTCTTACAACACAATCGAAACTCGACCAAACGATAAACGGTTTTTGTTGGGAACATTTTCTAGGAATCAACGATCGGCCATTTTTCCGTCGATGTTCTGGCGATATAAACGGTTTATTTTTACGCGTAGCAAATCGGATTTAAAGAACTAAAGGTGAAAAATCGTGGAGATTCTTCCTAGTTTTTAATCATGGATTCAGATGTACTTTTATTTGGACATTGTTTTAATAACATTTTAAAATGCCTGAATCTTTTCAAAATAAATTCTCTGTTTTTGTGTCAAATAAATTATTTCTGCGATGCTTTTGAGGTTTCTTGTAAGCTGCAGCTTCCAAACTACTTCATAAATAGAAATCAAACATGTTGAATTCTGGTGTGCCAACAACGGTTGTTTGTCGTTTCGTCGTCCGTCAACATTTGTGATGAACAGAATTCCGTTGAAGGCTTCAAAAATTTGTGAATTTTTTGAAAATTTTTTGTCATATGCAAACGCAAAAGGCTACTTTTTAGAAAGCCTAAGCACCTAGAAACCTCTAGAAAAATCTAGAAAACATAGAACAATCATAAATCTGTCAATAAAATTATAGGGCCTTCATGACAACGTCACTCTCGATGGAGTTCCATTCAAGAATTAGTATTCTTGCGGAATTAACCTTATCAAAGCTTCCATTGTTTCTTTGACTACTAGCTTTTTCCAAAATGCCAACCTCTATGAACAGGAATCAGCGCTTCCAGAAAAGCGGTCTCTTCTCCCATTTTCTTTGTAGGACAATTCAGCGCTAGCGTCATCCAAGATACCCCTTTTCAACTCATCTGGCTAGTCCAAAGGGCAATTGTTCTTGAATGGATACAATTTGGGATATTGGCCAACTTATGGGCCTCAAATGATGCTATATGTTCCAAACCTTTATGTTCAGCAGCAGAATACAGTCTTGCTTATAGAGCTGTTAGGAGCTCAACAAAATTATGCAAGCTTTATTGATCATGCTATTTTTAATTGGTCATTCAATAAACAGAACCTTGGGACCAGGGGTGTGCGCTATAGTTTTTTTTACCTCATCGAGTCCTTGTCACGTTGTGAAACGTTTGACCTCGCGATTTAACCCCAACAACAGCGNAAACAGAACCTTGGGACCAGGGGTGTGCGTTATAGTTTTTTTTACCTCATCGAGTCCTTGTCACGTTGTGAAACGTTTGACCTCGCGATTTAACCCCAACAACAGCGTATGGGCAGAAAATTCATCAACATCCGCCAATTTCTATGATTTTCCTAGCCATTTCGTGATAACTGTACCCAAGTAACACCTCCCTGTAAAAAAGTCGCTATGACTCCTTACCACAGAATTTGGCTTTGTAAAATTTGTGGCAGGTGGATGCCAGTTACAAAGAAATTTTACAAGGCCAAATTTTGTGGGAAAGAGTTATAGCGACTTTTTTTTACAGAGCGCAGTTACAGGGAGGTATTACTAGGGTGCAGCTACAGGGACGCAGATAAACACTCTTCAGTTACATACATGAAAAGTATACGACGCAGTTACAGGAACGCAATTACAGGGACGCAGTTACAAGAAGCATTTACAACTACGTGCTTACAGATAGAGTTGTGCATTTGACGTCAATTGACATATTTGACAATCTTTGACTTCAATTGATGTCAAATGCACAACTCTATCTGTAAGCACGTAGTTGTAAATGCTTCCTGTAATTGCGTCGTATACTTTTCATGTATGTAACTGAAGAGTGTTTATCTGTGTCCCTGTAACTGCACCCCAGTAATACCTCCCTGTAACTGCGCCCCGTAAAAGACGCTATAACTCCTTCCCACAGAATTTGGCCTTGTAAAATTTCTTTGTAACTGGCCGTTTATTTGCCTTCTTAAAATTCGCATATTTCTTGAATCTTTCAATGGTCATTCTGTTCGTCACAAATGGTGACGGACGAAGAAACGAAAACACCCGTTGGTACACCAGAATTCGACATGTGTGATTTCTATTTATGAGGCGGTTTGGAAGCTGCAGCTTACAAGAAACCTCAAAAGCATCGCAGAAACGAATTTATTTGACACCAAAACAGAGAATTTATTTTGAAAAGATTCAGACATTTTGCTGACTATTAAAAAGTTATTCAAACAATATCTAAATAAAAATACATCTGGATCCATGATACATCTGGATCCATGATTAAAAAACCAGGGAGAATTTCCACGATTTCTCACCTGTAGTTCTTTAAATCCGAATTAACAAATAAGTCGATTATATCGACACAACATCGGCAGAAAAATGGCCGATCGTTGATTCCTAGAAGCTGCCCCCGACAAAAACCGTTTATCGTTTGGTCGAGTTTCGATTATATTTTGATGTACAGGACGAACAAAAAAATCAATGTAATACCCTTCAAAATATACAGGGTGAACCAAATTTTTTTTACGCTAAAAAATGATCATAACTTTTTTCAAATAAATCGTTTTCGATTCTTTTTTATTTTCATCCAGGGACAATAGGAAAGCGATTCATGTCAAAAAATCGAAAAAAATTTTCGAAAAATTTCCACTTTTTTTCTTGTCCTCCCTTAGGTCCTGGCTAGACTTCTGTCGCGAGCGACGCGATTTTGTCGCAAATAGCCTCAACAGATGTTTTTTTGAGGCTATTTGCCTCGCGAGTACAAAAAACATCCCTTGAGGCTATTTGCGATAAATCGCGTCGCTCGCTAAAGAAGTCTAGCCAGGGGGGACGAAGCAAAAAAGTGGAAAATTTTCGAAAATTTTTTTCATTTTTTGACATGAATCGCTTTCCTATTGTTCCTGGATGATAAAAAAGAATTATCGAAAACGATTTATTTGAAAAAAAGTTATGATTATTTTTTAGCATAAAAAATGTCGTCCACCCTGTACTTTATACATGAATTTTGTAGCACTCTGTAAGAGAGCATTGAAATATGAAGTTGAATTTGGGGGTGTTTGGGCCAATGTTCTGCAAGCGTTTGTTCATGTGAAATCTCCAGGATTTTCATGATCGATCGCTGACTGCTTAATTTACATATTGATCAGCGTGTATACCTTGTACGTTTTAGGGGTGTTTGGGCCAATAAAAGGGAATGATTTTTGCAGTAGAGTATCAGTAGCTTACTTCTACTTATTCTGTCAATTCCTAGTTTCTTCATAAAAATGTTGTGTCGAAGTTTTCTAGTGTTTCTGACAATTTTTGTCTATGGAGAATGCGGTCCTTGCCCGAGTGGATGGATCTTTTTTGAAAATGAATGTTATTTGGTAGACTTAAAGATTTTTGAGTGTATATAAGAAAATATTTTAGATCACTGGTAATTCTAGCAACTTTGCTGGAGCACAAAATTATTGCCAAGCAAACGGTGGAAATCTTATATCCATTCATGACAATGCCACCAATTATTTCATTCAAAGTAAACAATTATATAGAAATTATTTATAATATTTAGGCCAACTTGTACCTCAATCCAACATCATTGGATATTGGATCGGACTTACATGCAATGAAACGAATGGCATTGGCAATAACTCCGTCTGTAGTTGGCTTGATGGAACCCCCTATAATTATCAAGATTGGCAAGCTGGAGGGACTGATGGCGCCTCCGGAGGTGCTGCTTGCGCGAACAATAATTGTTTGGTAACCATGTACTACAGTGGAACCTGGGACGATCATGGAGATTTCGAACCGTTTGGAATCGCCTGCCAACAACCAGGTGAGGAGAAAATAATTGTTCATAATGTTATTTAGCAACTACAATCACAACTTCAGCAACAACTGCAGTTCCAAACAATGCATGTAAGTATACAAAATATGTATATGTATGATCTTCTAGGCGCTTCCTGCCCAAGTGGTTATACGCTCTTCGAAAATGCTTGTTATCAAATCACCGGTAATTCCAGTAATTTCAACGCAGCTCGTAATTATTGTTTGGCGAATGGTGGAGATTTGGTTTCTATCCATGACAATGCCACCAATTATTTCATTCAAAGTAAAAGATTATATAGAAATTATTTATAATATTTAGGCCAACTTGTACCTCAACCAAACATCATTGGATATTGGATCGGACTTACATGCAATGAAACAAATGGCATTGGCAATAACTCCGTCTGTAGCTGGCTTGATGGAACCCCCTATAATTATCAAGATTGGCAAGCTGGAGGGACTGATGGCGCCTCCGGAGGTGCTGCTTGCGCGAACAATAATTGTTTGGTAACCATGTACTACAGTGGAACCTGGGACGATCATGGAGATTTTGAGCCTTTTGGAATCGCTTGTCAAACGCAATGTATACCACCAACAACGACACCTACGACTGTTGCTACATGTATAGATTAAAAAGATTTATATTTAAAAAGTTTATCTCTAGGTGATGCTTGCCCTCCGGGATATATCGCATTTGAAAACGCCTGTTATTTGGTTGGTTTTTAAAGAACTTTTATTTAAAAAAATATTTTAGATCACTGGTAATTCTAGCAACTTTGCTGGAGCACAAAACTATTGTCAAGCAAACGGTGGAAATCTTGTATCTATTCATGACAATGCCACCAATTATTTCATTCAAAGTAAACAATTATATAGAAATTATTTATAATAAACTGGGGGACCGAGCGCTATCGCGCTCAGAGAGGAGATTTTCCGATCCGATCAATAAGTCTCCGAGCGCCCAAGACGAGATCTCTGATCATATTGTTTACGAGTGCCTTTGAGTACTTACGAGCTACTCCGAGAGCTTCCGAGTACCTCTGAGTTCTTCCGAGCACCACCGAGTGCTTCCAAGTACTTCCGAACATTTCCTAGTGCTTACGAGTTCTTCCGAGCGCTTTTTAGCGCTTCTGAACCTGAGGGCACATTATAAGTGCGAGTTTAATATATAAGAATATTTAGGTCAACTCGTACGTCAACCAAACATCATTGGATATTGGATCGGACTTACATGCAATGAAACGAATGGCATTGGCAATAACTCCGTCTGTAGCTGGCTTGATGGAACCCCCTATAATTATCAAGATTGGCAAGCTGGAGGGACTGATGGCGCCTCCGGAGGTGCTGCTTGCGCGAACAATAATTGTTTGGTAACCATGTACTACAGTGGAACCTGGGACGATCATGGGGATTTTGAACCGTTCGGAATCGCTTGTCAAACGCAATGTTTACCACCAACAACGACACCTACGACTGTTGCTACATGTATAGATTAGAAAGATTTATATTTAAAAAGTTTATTTCTAGGTACTAATTGCCCTCCGGGATATACCGCATTTGAAAACGCCTGTTATTTGGTTGGTTTTTAAAGATCTTTTATTTTAAAAAATATTTTAGATCACTGGTAATTCTAGCAACTTTGCTGGAGCACAAAACTATTGCCAAGCCAACGGTGGAAATCTTATATCCATTCATGACAATGCCACCAATTATTTCATTCAAAGTAAAATATATAATTTTTTATATATTCTTATTATTTAGGCCAACTCGTACGTCAACCAAACATTATTGGATATTGGATCGGACTTACATGCAATGAAACGAATGGCATTGGCAATAACTCCGTCTGTAGCTGGCTTGATGGAACCCCCTATAATTATCAAGATTGGCAAGCAGGAGGAACTGATGGCGCCTCCGGCGGTGCTGCTTGCGCGAACAATAATTGTTTGGTAACCATGTACTACAGTGGAACCTGGGACGATCATGGCGATTTTGAGCCTTTTGGAATCGCTTGTCAAACGCAATGTTTACCACCAACAACGACACCTACAACTGTTGCTACATGTATAGATTAGAAAGATGTATATTTAAAAAGTTTATTTCTAGGTGCTAACTGCCCTCCGGGATATACCGCATTTGAAAACGCCTGTTATTTGGTAGGTTTTTAAAGATCTTCTATTTTTACAAATATTTTAGATCACGGGTAATTCTAGCAACTTTGCTGGAGCACAAAACTATTGCCAAGCAAATGGTGGAAATCTTGTATCTATTCATGACAATGCCACCAATTATTTCATTCAAAGTAAACAATTATATAGAAATTACAGTAAAAAAGACTGCGTTAAGAAACAGACCGTTTGGTTTTATACAAATATATCTGAAATGTATGAAACATTTGAAATGCAGCATTAAACAACCAAACGGTGCGGCTTTTCATCGCTCAGCTTCGAAGCGCTTTGAGATTAAATAAGATTGTGCATGAAATCGCGCTATTTTAAAAAAGTTTATACGAATCAAATTGCGCCATAATTAAAATCGCGTCATAGGTAAAATCGCTGGGTGTATGAGTTACAGCCCGGTATGACATGGCCTAGTACAATCAGTAGGTATTGACCACAATCGAAATCGGAAGTAGGGTTGCATTTTGATTTAGGCTAAGCGGCCACATTTTAAGAATTCGCCAAAAATCGAGTTTAAATCCGATTCCATCGCCCGATGAACCAATCGTTTCAATAATTAACATTTTATTAAATCATACAAGCAGGGTTGCACAACTTCCCGGTAATTTAGGAAAGTTGCGGGAATATTCCCGTTGCCTTGCCTCATTTCTCAATAAATTCGTATTTATTGAAATGATTAGTAGAACCGCGAAAAAACTTTTTTTGAAAATCAATAGCCTAACGTAACTTACTGATTTTCAAAAAATTTTCGTGTTTCTACCAATCGTTTCAATAAACACGGCTTTATTGAAAAATAGGCAAGTCAGGCAACGGGAATATTCCCGCAACCTTCCCAAATTCCCAGGAATATTCCCTCTGGAATATTCCCGGGAATTTGTACATCCCTGATCATGCAATCTATTGGAACCGTTATAACTCCATTGGGACAAACTTTCAACTTGCATGGACGTTCCAACGAGATAGCATGTGCTTGCCGAGTCCTTTACAACTCCGTTGTAACTATTTCATTGCAACGCACTATATATCTTATATGGACGTTACAGCACAGTTACAATAACTAATATGGTCCTATGAATGCACTGAATCAATAATTTTTACAATATTCAGGGACCAATATCCTATCGATTTTATTGGACACAAAAAAATTCCCTGACCCTTGACCCGGTGATCCTTACAGAGACCGTGTCTTAAGCATTAAAAAATATGCTCAGTCGTCGGTGGGTTAATGTACAATTTCTCATATTTCATAAAACTGCGAAGCAGTTTATTTATATTGTGATATGAAAGGGTTACTTGTAAAAATCAATTTTTTAACCCCCTAAATGAATTTTTTTCAAATAAAGCGAAACGGTACGCTCTTACATTTGTACCCAGGCAATTTAAAAAAACAGAATAATCAAAATCCACGTGTTTGGTTTTTCTCTAGAAGTGACAGAAAAAAACAAGTAAAACTCAAAAATTATATTGTTTCAATTTTTTTAGGGGGTTAAAAGTGAACCCCCACAAGTATATTATCTTCTGGAAGCTCATACTTAGACAAAATTTATGGTGTAAAAATTATTTCGAAAAAATTTTTTTGTAAAAAATTAACACCCTAAAAACTGCTGGAGGATGTCATTCAACAGTAGTTTAAAAACCAAACGGTACGCAGCCCCGTGGGGCTGCGTGAAATTATTTATAATATTTAGGTCAACTCGTACGTCAACCAAACATCATTGGTTATTGGATCGGACTTACATGCAATGAAACGAATGGCATTGGCAATAACTCCGTCTGTAGCTGGCTTGATGGAACCCCCTATAATTATCAAGATTGGCAAGCTGGAGGGACTAATGGCGCCTCCGGAGGTGCTGCTTGCGCGAACAATAATTGTTTGGTAACCATGTACTACAGTGGAACCTGGGACGATCATGGAGATTTTGAGCCTTTTGGAATCGCTTGTCAAACACAATGTATACCACCACCAACGACAGGCTGGGGTAGCCCCGACAACTACGACTGTTGCTACATGTATAGATTAAAAAAATTTATATTTAAAAAGTTTATTTCTAGGTGCTAACTGCCCTCCGGGATATACCGCATTTGAAAACGCCTGTTATTTGGTAGGTTATTAAAGGATCTTTTATTTTAAAAAATATTTTAGATCACTGGTAATTCTAGCAACTTTGCTGGAGCACAAAGCTATTGCCAAGCAAACGGTGGACATCTTGTATCCATTCATGACAATGCCACAAATTACTTCATTCAAAGTAAACAATTATACAAAAATTATTTATAATATTTAGGTCAACTCGTACGTCAACCAAACATCATTGGTTATTGGATCGGACTTACTTGCAATGAAACGAATGGCATTGGCAATAACTCCGTCTGTAGCTGGCTTGATGGAACCCCCTATAATTATCAAGATTGGCAAGCAGGAGGAACTGATGGCGCCTCCGGCGGTGCTGCTTGCGCGAACAATAATTGTTTGGTAACCATGTATTACAGTGGAACCTGGGACGATCATGGCGATTTTGAGCCTTTTGGAATCGCTTGTCAAACGCAATGTTTACCACCAACAACGACACCTACAACTGTTGCTACATGTATAGATTAGAAAGATTTATATTTAAAAAATTTATTTCTAGGTGCTAATTGCCCTCCGGGATATACCGCATTTGAAAACGCCTGTTATTTGGTAGGTTTTTAAAAATCTTTTAGTTTAAAAAATATTTTAGATCACTGGTAATTCTAGCAACTTTGCTGGAGCACAAAACTATTGCCAAGCCAACGGTGGAAATCTTATATCCATTCATGACAATGCCACAAATTATTTCATTCAAAGTAAACAATTATATAGAAATTATTTATAATAAACTGGGGGACCGAGCGCTTGTAGTTTGTATGATGAAATCTTGAATTATGATATTTCTGATTTCGACCTCCGAATCGAACCCTCGCCATAGGAGTGCAAAGCGAGAGCTTTACCACTTGACCATCTCGCCCGGACTTTTTTCCCATTGGCGCCGGAAATGGACTTTACTAAATGTTTCTTATAAAGATAGGTCTTCTTTTTTGTGCATAAAATTTTTGTCGACGCTATGATCCGAAAACGACACCCTTGATATGCAATGACCGACGCATTCTCCACATCATCACAGAGGCTTATGCCTCTTAAGTCGCTAAATTCATCCAAGTTCTAAAGGAAAAAGTCGAAAAATAATGATATGAGGCTAAAAAATTTATTTTGAAGGGTACCCCCACAATTTTGGTGTCATTTTTCTTCTCATACCAAGCCCTATCGATTGGTATAGGCCGTGACGGAATCGGACTTAAAGTGATGGAGATAGCACAAACAAACAGACACAAATAGCGCGTTTAATATATAAGGATATTTAGGTCAACTCGTACGTCAACCAAACATCATTGGTTATTGGATTGGACTTACTTGCAATGAAACGAATGGCATTGGCAATAACTCCGTCTGTAGCTGGTTTGATGGAACCCCCTATAATTATCAAGATTGGCAAGCTGGAGGGACTGATGGCGCCTCCGGCGGAGCTGCTTGCGCGAACAATAATTGTTTGGTAACCATGTATTACAGTGGAACCTGGGACGATCATGGCGATTTTGAGCCTTTTGGAATCGCTTGTCAAACGCAATGTTTACCACCAACAACGACGCCTACCCCAGCCCCGACAACTACGACTGTTGCTACATGTATAGATTAGAAAAATTTATATTTAAAAAGTTTATTTCTAGGTGCTAATTGCCCTCCGGGATATACAGCATTTGAAAACGCCTGTTATTTGGTTGGCTTTTAAAGTTCTTTTATTTAAAAAAATATTTTAGATCACTGGTAATTCTAGCAACTTTGCTGGAGCACAAAACTATTGCCAAGCAAATGGTGGACATCTTGTATCCATTCATGATAATGCCACCAATTATTTCATTCAAAGTAAACAATTATACAAAAATTATTTATAATATTTAGGTCAACTTGTACATCAATCAAACATCATTGGATATTGGATCGGGCTTACATGTAACGAAACGAATGGCATTGGCAATAACTCCGTCTGTAGCTGGCTTGATGGAACCCCCTATAATTATCAAGATTGGCAAGCAGGAGGAACTGATGGCGCCTCCGGCGGTGCTGCTTGCGCGAACAATAATTGTTTGGTAACCATGTACTACAGTGGAACCTGGGACGATCATGGCGATTTTGAGCCTTTTGGAATCGCTTGTCAAACGCAATGTTTACCACCAACAACGACACCTACAACTGTTGCTACATGTATAGATTAGAAAGATTTATATTTAAAAAATTCATTTCTAGGTGCTAATTGCCCTCCGGGATATACCGCATTTGAAAACGCCTGTTATTTGGTTGGTTTTTAAAGTTCTTTTATTTTAAAAAATATTTTAGATCACTGGTAATTCTAGCAACTTTGCTGGAGCACAAAACTATTGCCAAGCAAACGGTGGACATCTTGTATCCATTCATGACAATGCCACAAATTATTTCATTCAAAGTAAAAAATTATACAAAAATTATTTATAATATTTAGGTCAACTCGTACGTCAACCAAACATCATTGGATATTGGATCGGACTTACTTGCAATGAAACGAATGGCATTGGCAATAACTCCGTCTGTAGCTGGCTTGATGGAACCCCCTATAATTATCAAGATTGGCAAGCTGAAGGGACTGATGGCGCCTCTGGCGGTGCTGCTTGCGCGAACAATAATTGTTTGGTAACCATGTACTACAGTGGAACCTGGGATGATCATGGAGATTTTGAGCCTTTTGGAATCGCTTGTCAAACACCATGCAAACCAGCAATAACCACTACTACTACAGCTCGTACCACCACAACTACAAAAGCACTGACTACATCGACTGCTGCACCTACGACCGCCTCCTGCAAGTTTAACATTAACTTTTATAATTAAAATTTCATTTTAGGCCCTACTTGCCCGAATGGTTGGAAATCATTCGAAAACGTCTGTTACTTGGTATGTATTTCAAGCTTAAAAAACTTGGTATGTATTTCAAACTTAAAAAAAATTTTAGGTCACCAGCAATTCTAGTAACTTTGCTGGAGCACGAAGCTATTGCCAAGCAAAAGGTGGAGATCTTGTATCCATTCACGACAATGCCACAAATTATTTCATTCAAAGTAAAAAAATTATACAGAAATTATTTATAATATTTAGGTCAACTCGTACGTCAACCAAACATCATTGGTTATTGGATCGGACTTACATGCAATGAAACAAATGGCATTGGCAATAAGTCCGTCTGTAGCTGGCTTGATGGAACCCGCTATAATTATCAAGATTGGCAAGCAGGAGGAACTGATGGCGCCTCCGGCGGTGCTGCATGCGCGAACAATAATTGTCTGGTAACCATGTACTACAGTGGAACCTGGGACGATCATGGCGATTTCAAGCCGTTTGGAATCGTCTGTCAAAGAACATGCAACCCGACCACGACACCTGTTCCCAGTATTTTTGAGTTTTCGTGTTGCGAAAATCTTTTTTAATTTAGCTACGCCTCCATTAGGAACATGCCCAACTTCGGCCGGATACTATTGGGGAAACTGCAACTATGCTCTGAACATTTTGCTAGGTTCTCCATGGTGCTTTAGTTCA
>OZJO01003112.1:0-11306 GCA_900406225.1 Acrobeloides nanus | reverse complement strand
GGGGGGGGGGGGGGTACTGTACCCCCTTGGTGACCTATGCTGTATATATTATATATATTTTTTCATTTAATCTTACTTAATTTATGAGCTTTACATTTTTTCTTAAAAAGAATTTAAGCAATTTTTTGACGCATGTAAAGACATTTTTCTTATCAATCAATTTAGCACTCAAAAAAACCGTTTTGATTATGTGGGAAGATGGTTTTTATTGTTTAGTCAGCAAAAAAATAAAAACATTAAAATTTAATTTTGTGGTTGAAGTTGTTGTTCTTGTGTGCCTCTTACTCTGGGGGGGGGGTATAGGACACTTCACGATCAAAAACCGAAAAAGACATAGCATGAGTCAAAATTAAATGTCGCCAATCGACTCAGCCCGCCAAGAGTTTCAAAACGAGTACCATACCATGGGGTTTGGGAGTTTTCCCCATGGCCGAGTGGCTAACGTGCTCGACCTTCATTCATAGAGCACGAGTTCGAGACCCGAATTTAAGGTTCTCCAAATTTCATGAAAATTTTTGCATACTTCTATTTGGCATCTAAAACACTTTGCAATCATTTTTTGGTTGGTACACGCTTGCTGGGGCCATACAGTAAGGCTAGGTCTTGCATTAAATTAAAATCACTATTATACAGCTCCAGCAAGTGTCTAACAACCAAAAAATAATTGCAAAGTATTTTAGAGAGTAAAATAGAGATATGCAGAAATTTTCATGAAAATTGGACAACTTTAAATTTGAGCCGGGATTCGAATTCGCGCCTTTAAAGTACAAATCAGTCACTTTAACCACTCGGCCATGGGAAAACCCCAAATCTCTATGATATAATATTCGTTTTGAAGCTCTTGGCGAGCTGATTGGCGACATTTATTTTTAATTTTGACCTATACCATACCCTTTTCTGTTTTTTTGCGCACCGTGTAACTTGTGCGTCCATACCTTATACCATTGTGTATATAGTTTTTTAATAAATGTGCTTGTAAACTAATTTGTATGTCATTTATTTATGCCCCATTTGCCCTCATTTTGTTCCATTCTTTGATTAGGCTCAATTTCAGCGCCAGAAAGGACAGATGGACAAGTATGATAGTGCACGCTCGTCAAAACAAGCGGCAAGAAACCAATATCCTAATAGAAAAACTATAACATTCAAAAAGAGCGGGAGATTTCGAAACACGACAAACTGACACTCGACCTCAACTAGACGGTCCCTTCTTTCCGCTTCTTGCCATTTGCCTACATATGTCTTCTTCCGCTTCCAAACAGTGACGATTGATGCTGGCCGCTCGTATAGGAAGCACAAAAAAGATCGCTGGCGCGAGGCGCGATGAAAGGCGAAAAGAGTGAGAATTTGAAAGCTTTTTGAATCGATTTGAATCGACTGGCCTCAACTTTGGTCAACAGCAGATAGAAGTTTGGAAAAATAGTTGGCGCGATTATCTGTACCAGTCAGCTGGCCGAAAATTCGATCGATGAGTGGAGAAGCAGAGAAAAACTCGTCTAGGAGTTTTTTAGAGGTCCGATTTTGATTTTTGACCTCAATTATAGTGAGAATAGAGGTGTATAGGAAAGAATACAAAATTTTTAGAGCATGAAAATTTAAAAAATAAGAAAATTTTTGAAATTTTGAAAAAATATCGAAAATTTAAAAATTGTAAAAAATTTTACGATTTTAAAATTTGAGCTCAGCTTTAAAAAATCCTCATTTCTTTGATAAATCTTCAAAAAATTGGCTAAGGAAACTTATTTTCACCATCATCGCTCAAAAAAAACAATTTTTGGTTAAATTTTTGATAGAAAAAGAGATCATCGATGGCGTCAGTTTTACATTTTTATATAGTTCATTTCTGCACAAAAAAGATTTTTGCTACCCATGGTCAAGTGGCTAGGAGGCCAGACGACCAGATTGAATAATACAAAAAGAAATCGATTCAAGCGGGATCGAACCCACAACTTCAGTAAGTGAGTAGGACTTCCTAACCACTTGACTGTGGGATTGAAAAGATTTTGAACCTGGTTCGGAAACGGTTTTTATATAAAAAACGACACATTTTCTTTTTCTAATTTCAACTTCCAAAAATTGTTTGTCGATCCCTCACTCATTTGTGGAATTTAAGTCATCAAACCGAGAGACTAAAGGCAATGCCCATTCTTCACTCTTCCTACCAAAGAGACTCAATTATGCGACACCGGACTTTTGGGGTTTCAGTTGCAGTGCACACTAGCGCACTTACACTCACACTGAGATAATCCAAAATGAATGGAAAATTGAAAAAGAACAGAGAACACAAGAAAAAGAGAATTGGGATAGGTGCCGGCCTGGTTTTTGATGACTCATTCACAGAATTACGAAATGGGTAAGTCATAGAGGCTTATATGAAAAAGTGAAGTGGTGAATGGATAGGAGGATATTGAGGATTTTTAAGACGGATTTGATTAAGGATATATGAATATATAACAATTGAATAAGAGGGTCAAGAAAAGGATTTTATGAGATCTATAGGAAACGGATTCATAACAAAAATCGTTCTAGCAATGCGAAAAATAGTACAAATTTTTTTTTAAATGAAGAATCGAAAGAAAAGATATAAGCCTAGCCTGACTAGATGTAGGCATAAGCCTAAGCCTAGGTCTAGGCCTAGGCCTAGGCCTAGGCCTAAGCCTTTGAACTTCCAGTCAATTTAATTGATTCTCATCCTAGTTTTATTTTTCAATGGGTTCCAAACATTTTTATAACCATATTTTTAATACTTTTTTCCTACCTTTGGACTTGGAACAACTGAGAAAGAAGACATAATCCTATCCGGGTACTCTTCACGGATTTTCGAAATCAACAATGTTCCCATGCCAGATCCGGTACCACCACCAAGAGAGTGGGTGAGTTGGAAGCCCTAAAATTAATTTGTTTTTAAATTTTTAATAAAACATTTCATACTTGTAAGCAGTCGCAAGTTTCAGCCTCTTTTCGGACAACGTCCAAAACGTTGTCAATAAGCTCGGCACCTTCGGTGTAGTGTCCCTTGGCCCAGTTGTTGCCAGCACCGCTTTGGCCGAAGACAAAATTATCCGGACGGAAAAGTTGGCCATAAGCGGAGTTTTTTACGGAATCCATGGTTCCGGGTTCAAGGTCGACAAGGATGGCTCGTGGGACGTATTTTCCGCCTGAAATCAACAAAAGTATAAAACGCTATAATAAGATGGTCTAGGCTTAGTTTTATTCTTAGCCTTATACTTAGGATTAGCTTTAGCCTTAGGCTTGATGATGATACTTACCACTAGCTTCGTTATAGTACACATCGATACGTTCTAGTTGCAAGTCACTATCTCCTTTATAGTTGCCATCAGGTTGAATGCCATGTTCGTCGGAGATAACTTCCCAGAACTAAAATATATGTTATCGAACATTATATATATGGATTTTACCTTGGCTCCAATTTGGTTACCACACTGACCAGCTTGAATATGAACGATTTCACGCATGGTTATAGTTTATAAATAGAATGAATAGCTTGAGTATAGAAAATGGATACTAAAAATTATTTTGTAAATAAAAATTTTATGTTCAAAAAATAAGAGCAAAAAATTTTTGTGCCTCAGCCTCAAAAATGAACTGTTTTACTATTCTCATTGATCATGTTAATATTATTTAGCATAAAAGCATTGCACAAAAAATTAGTATAAAAATTCAAAATCTCAATAAAAGTTTGTATAAAAATCCATAGAAATCGTCACAGTGTCATAAACTTTCTTCTTTCACGCGGAAATAGATTTGCGGCTAGAAAAGCTGATGAAATGGGGTCGTTAAATCTTCCGTATAGTCAAATGGACACATATGGGCGCCTTTTAAACAGACAAGATTTAATAGAAATAGAGGGTAAAAACGTGTGAAAAATGACCAGTTTGATGGATGATCAAAAAGAAGCAAAGCAATAGAAAAAACACCCTTAAAGGGGTAAGCTTTGCATCAGTATCTCCGAAAAAAATTTTTTGCAAAAATGACTTTTTTAGGGGTAATCTTATGTGAAAAATCGATTGCGTGCATTCCCGAAGCTTAAAAATGCTTCCCTGATCCTGATTCAGGGAAATAAGAGTGTGTAAAAAATCCAAAATTTTCATATTTCGCTTTAATACACACTCTTATTCCCCTGAATCAAGGTTAGGGAAGCATTTTCAAGCTTCAGGAATGCGCGCAATCGATTTTTTGCATAAAATTATTCCTAGAAAAGTCATTTTTGCAAAAATTCAAAAAAATTTTTTCGAAGATTCTGTTGCAAAGTTTACTCCCTTTAAGTATGTTGGAAGAGGCTAGATAAATTTTATTATCAAACAAAAATTTTAATAAGAGAGTATAAATATAAGAATTGGGCCAAAAATAATGTATAGTCCATTTTAGATGGAGTTCGAAAAAAGTTGATGCATCATAGTGCAGTGGATAAGGAAGCCGACCGTTCGATCTGGCAAGTTAAGCAACATTGAGCCCGCCGGTTCGATCCTCATTGGGTAATATTTTTGATTTTCAAACAAAATCTTGGATCAAAAATTTTCAAAAATGTTTGCTCCAATTTTTGCCAAAAAATTTTTTTGACAATCAAAAGTTTCACCCAATGAGAATCGAACCGGCGGGCTCAACGTTGCTTGCCAAATCGGATGGGCGACTTCCTTATCCACTGCACTATGGTGCGTCAACTTTTTTTTAACTCCAGCTAAAATGAACTATATTTTTGATTTTTGAAAATTGATCATAATTTGGAAATTTTTGAAAAAATTGACAAAAATTTGAACATTTTTGAAAACTGGGCTAATACACTAGAAAAATTAAAAGCCAATCAAAACCACTTCCACTGGTCAACCAACAAATCAATTTCCCACCTTCTCTAATCAACGTTTGCCCTGTCATCCATCTTTTTCTTTCTTCCACCCACCTCTCCTATAAAGTCCATCTCTTATCGGCCATAAAATGCAACGCAACAGGTTGATGCGCGCTGCCCTCTATAGAGTCAATTTCGTGTTATGCACATACGAACTGTCGATAGTGACACCTCACATTTAAAGAAGACCGGACAAAGGGCGTCGTTTATCGCATTTAAAAGAGAGTCGAACGGTGAAAATTCCCTCCATATTTGATGTACATGAGAGGACTCTTAAGGGTTTGTTTCACAAATAAAGTATTTCAAATGCTAATTGGATAGCTAATCGAAAATGGACTAGTATGATCTGGGGAGTTTATAACTTTTGGCCAAAAATCATAATTTTTCACCAAAATTGTCATTTTCTGAAGATTTTTAAAAATTGCCGTTTTTAAGATGACAAGGGAACCTTCAAACATACCACAACAGGATTGCTTCGCAGGAAAAAGCTACCTATCTATGCCTATGATTAACTGAAATCATGCCAATAGATCCTGAAACTCAATATTAATCCCTGTACACAGCTTCTTATATATTCTCATATATTAGCCCTAACCCTTGGTAGGGGGTTAGGGTAATTCTTTCATAGTTCAATTCCTTCGGGAATCGATTCTCCATATTTTAAAACCTATATATAAGTTATAAGGGATCAAGCCGTTTTGCCTTAATTTGACTGAATTATTGGCACTTTTTTCAAGGGCATATTTTCTACTCAAAATAGGTGTTAGGGTAGAAATGATATCCTTGAAAAAAGTGCCCGTAACTTAACTAAATTAAGGCAAAATGGCTTGATTCTCTAAACTGGAGGTTTTAAAACATGGGAAATCGAATACCGCCTGAATTGAGCGATGAAAAAATTATCCTGGGGTGAGGACTAATCAGTGAAGTAGCCAGAAATTGGGGGGGGGGGGGAGGGTACCAAGCCCTTAAGGGGGATACCAAGCCTTTTATCTATAAACATTATAAGAGGGGACCCTTATGTTTTTTTTCGGCCCGAAAAATGGGGTATCAGTACCCTTGGTACCCTCTGTGGCTACGCCACTGGGGCTAATATATGATAATATATAAGAAGCTAATCTTGAGTTTCAGGACCTATTGACATGATTTCGGTTAATCATGTGTATAGACTAAAAATTTGTGATAGGTAACTTTTTCCTTCGAAGTAATCCTGTTGTGCCATGTCTGGAGGTTCCCTTGTGAGAATCTTCAGAAAATGACATTTTGATGGAAAATTAAAAATTTTGGGGTCGGGCGCTGCTAGTATCTGGACTGAAAATAAATGAGCACGAAACAATAAGGGTTTGAAAAAATGCTCTCAAAATGGGCACCAGTATAATCTATCCATTGGAATGTTATTAAATTTCGATTCAATGGTCAAGTGGCTAGGAGATCTTTTTTTCATCTTAAAGGTGCGGGTTCGGTATCCACCAGGATCGACTTTTAATATAGTTTGAATCCAACAGACCAGTTTTTAGGGAGGGGCAAAGTGACAGTTGCTCTATTGTCGAAAAAAAAATTCACTCAAATTTTCAACTCGTCAGTCAAATTTTTCAATTTTTAACAAAATTTTTGATTTTTTGTCAAATTGTCATGGGAAATTTTCAATTTTTGATCAAATTTTCAATTTTTCGCAAAGTCTTCGATGTTTCGCAAAATTTACAAATTTTTGGAGTTTTTCATTTTTCACAAAATTTTTAATATTTGCACAATTTTTAATTTTCGTAAAATTTTTAAATTTTGTCAAAATTTTCAATTGTTGGCAAAAATTTTCGATTTTTCAATCGGAATCAGTGTTCATTCCTATACACAAGCTCTTCTCAGCTTCCGTTTCGATACACAAACTCTTTTAAGTTTTCGTTTCGATACTCAAATTTTTTGAAAGCTGCCGACTCAAAAGGGCAATAGGACGGAATGCACCGCACGGTTTTTATAGGACTGAGCGCACAATGAATGAGCCACGGACTGAGTGCACAAGGACTGAGCGCACGGACTGAGCGCACAAGGACTGAGGAGCGCACATTTTTGAAGGAAAATGTGCGCTCAGTCCTTGTGAGCCCAGTCCGTGCGCTCGCACTTTGTGCGGTGCATTCCGTCCTATTGCCCCCAAAAGTAAAAGAGGAACAGTAAAAGAAATTTGAAAATACAAAAACGAACGCTTATTCACAGAATATTCATCGAGTCAACAAAAAATAAAATTTTTACATAACCAATTTCCCACTCAAAAATTTAAAAAAATTGATTTTCTGCCAAAAAATTCAAAAAGTCCCTCCCAAAATCCCCAGGATGTCAACCAAACACACATATTTCAAAATCGTCAATTAAAAATTATCAATTTTCCACTCGTCCAACTAGTAAAAAAATATACCGAGTCAGCAAAAATTGACAACAACTAACAAGAGGACATAACATAGCACCGGGCGACACTCTTTCAACTCCGCCTCAAACTGGCCGACAGAATTTTTCTCCGCACTTCTCTTACGGAATCCCAAAAAGTGCTTTGCTCTCAACAACTTTTTTGAACTATATTAGCGCCAAACAAGTTTTCGTTTTGATACACAAACTTTTTTAAAAACAGTATGGTTGCCTTTCCCTGATTGGATAATTTGAAAGTGATGGATCAGCGCGCGCGGAAAATGAGATGGCAGACATGCAAGATAGAAGAAGTTATGTGAGTCGAAGAGATGGCCTGCCTATGTGGTGGTCGACTCGGTTGAAGGCCGTTCGATGGACGGCGCCATTTTTTGCCGGCTTGTGCATTCTTCTTGAGTTGTTCGAAGCCATTTCTTTTCCTTGCTCGGTCCCATTTTAGGTCGGTTGCGTCCGCAAAAATCCGCCGCGCGCAATTGACCATCTTCTTCATCTTCTCCTCATTCACATTTACGCAACCAGCCAAAAAGATGTATGCGGGCTAAGGAGTGTGGCGGGTAGAGAAGAGGTCATCGATTTCGAATTATTTATGTTGTGGAGTTTTTTACGATTTTAGGATAGATACCAAGATGTTTTTTTGAACTTCAAAGTTTTTATAGTCTTAAAGTTTTTTAAAATTCGGAGCTACTACACATAGGGGGATGGAGGGGGGAGGAATTTTTGAAAATTGTTTCATATGGATGGCGCCTATTGTGTAGTAGCTCCTAAAATTCAAAATTTGCATATTTTAAATTCAAAAAATATTGATTTTCTTGAGAGGCACCGAAATCAGTGANAAATTGTTTCATATGGATGGCGCCTATTGTGTAGTAGCTCCTAAAATTCAAAATTTGCATATTTTAAATTCAAAAAATATTGATTTTCTTGAGAGGCACCGAAATCAGTGAGATCTGGATTTTTCATAGAGCGCAATGTCGCGTAGAAAACATACGCAAGCAAGGGGGAGCCTCCCCACCCAACCCACTCACTCATCGGCCCAAAATTGGGGGGACCCATCACTTATCGGCCCAAAATTAGGGGGACCGTCTCACTCATCGGCCCAAAATTGGGGGGGGGACCCTCTCACTCGGCCGGATGAAGTCCAAGTTAGGGAGTTCTCCCAACCCACTCACTCGGGTCCCCATAATTTTGAAGCATTTTCAAAATATTTTAGCGCTGGTTTATTCTTGTTTATAAAGATTTACATAAGAAATTCTCGACGCGCGGGGCGCGCCGACCAAAAAAAAGGTCGCCAACTTAGCCGGGGGGGGACCCTCTCATCGAACGCTTCCTCCCCCCCTACCTTGCCCATGTATGGTAGTAAATCTTGCAGGGCACACCGAGCGAAAGTTTGCAATTTCAGAGAAAGGTATGTTGGTATTACATTACCATTAAATTAGTAAAAATGCGGTAACAATGGTCCTGAAAAGCGAATAATACACAAGCCTTCCCTGAATTAAGGAAACGTGTTTTTGTTTCAAAAATGTCAATTTCGGATTCCTCGCATGTTTTACCTCTAGAGGGATCATTTTCAGAACAAAATTTTTTTCATGTGGGCGCCCCCTCTATTGTGTAGTACATTAAAATTTGCATGGAAAATTTGTTTAAATTACTAAAAATTATATCACCATCGTATTCCTCGTATAAAAATACCCATATGCAAAAATTTTCACCAATTTTGAATAATGCAAAAGTAAATCGCTTCGAGCGAGATCGAACTCGCCCATTCATTGTGGGAGTCTGTCATCTTAACCATTTGACTATGCTTGTGCTGAAATGGACTACATGTTGTCGATTTTTTTAAGTAAGGTTCGCCCATGAGAAGGGTTATAATCGAGTAAATTTTTTCGTGATATCTTTTCTTCAATTTAACTTATTAATTTAATATTTTTAAGCGACTTTGCAATAATTATCTTTTTAATACTCTATAAACATGCGAGAAATTGTTCATGTTCAAGTTGGCCAATGCGGTAACCAAATTGGAGCCAAGGTAAACTAAATAGCCAAGACTTGCATAAATTTCAAAATTGATGTTTTTCACAAAAACAATTGTCTAGTTGTAAAGTTTAGCGACTTATGAATCATCGCTTATTCATAGAAAGTATCGATTGTTATGCATTAAAAATGCAAAAACAAATTTTTCGGGAAAAAAGAGAAAAATTTTAAAGAAGCTTAAAATTACATAAAATTAAAGATTTCCAACCAAGATTAAGATTCATCAATTGATGAAGTGGCAAAAGACTCATTTTTCATAGAAATGGTCGTAGGTTCAATATCGCCAGGGTGTTTTTTATAGAAAATTCCAAAAAAGTTGTTAAAGGAAACCCCAAATAAAATTGTAAAATTATTGCTTTTCATTTCTTTCTCTTTAAACACTATCCACTGAGCCATAAAACACAAAATTTTTAGTTCTGGGAAGTAATCTCGGATGAACATGGAATCCAACCTGATGGCTCATACCAAGGCGATTCCGACCTCCAACTTGAGCGCATCAATGTTTACTACAATGAAGCTTCTGGTAAGCCAATCCTTCACGGCTGTTTTTGGCGAAAATTAAAGGAAATTCGAAAAAATTTTAACAACGAGTCACGACATTCGATTGAGCTCAATGGAAGTAAAACGAGGTATATATTGTATAAAGACGCTAACGATTGATATGGCCAAGTGGTTAGTGTGCTAAGATGTTCACTTATAGGTCTCGGGGTTAGAATTCCGAGTCAAAATTAAAATTGTTCAAATCCCATAAAAATTTTTTGTTTATCTTTATTTTTTGTCTCTAAAACATTTTACAACCATCTTTTGGCCATTAAATACTTACTGGAGCTGTGATTTTAACTTTTAAAAACATAACCCTATTATATAGCTCCAAAAGTATTTATTGACCAAAAAATGATTGAAAAGTGTTTTAGAGGCCAAAATAGAGATATGCAAAAATTTTCATGGAATTTGAACAACTTTAATGTTGATGCGGGATTTGAACCCGAGGCTATAAGTGCAAATCCCGGCACACTAACCACTTGGTCATGTGACTCGTTATTGTCTTTGTACATTATATACCTCGTTTTACTCATCTCGTTGGGCTAACAAGGGACACTCACGAGGTGATAGTCTCAGATTTTTTCGAAGTCAACGTGAACTGATTCTATAGGCCCTAGTAGTAGTTATGGAAACATAAAAATTAGAGTTCCCTAGTGCGATTTTTGGGGGTAAAAATCGATTTAAAAATTTTTTAAAATCGAAAAAAATTGTGCAAAACAATAGGTGTCATAGTGAGGATCGAACCTGGGCCTAACAAAACACAATACTAAAAGCTAAACCACTGCTCCATACGGACATATAATAGTGAGAATAATTTTTCCACTATGTTAGGATTGAAGTTTTGCTTTTATAATTAGAATTGCGCTTTTTAACATTTTAAAGCCTGCTTTTTTCCGCAAATACCGAGTTCGGATTTTTTAGACTCCATTCCGAAAGTGTAGTTCAAATCCGGGCGGCGAACATTTCTTTTTTCCTGATTTTGTGTTTGCAAGGATGGCAAGAACACTATTTAAAAAAAATAAAAATTGACAAAGTCAATCTGTAGTGTTGTAAAATAGGAAATGCTTTATAGGCTTTCAGGATTTTTTTAAGCTCAAGATCATCAAAAACAGATGAAAATTGACGAAGGAGATGCGTTTTGAAACTTTTTCTTCTTTATAGAGAAATTTATACCTCTATAGAGAAGAAAAAGTTTCAAAGCGCATCTCATTCGTCAATTTTCATCCTTTTTTGATGATCTTGACCTTAAAAAAATCCTGAAAGCCTATTTTACAACACTACAGATTGACTTTGTCAATTTTTATTTTTTTTAAATAGTGTTCTTGCCATCCTTGCAAACACAAAATCAGGCAAAAAGAAATGTTCGCCGCCCGGATTTGAACCTACACTTTCGGAATGGAGTCTAAAAAATCCGAACTCGGTATTTGCGGAAAAAAGCAGGCTTTAAAATGTTAAAAAG
>OZJO01003111.1:0-15216 GCA_900406225.1 Acrobeloides nanus | reverse complement strand
AGTTCATAGAAAACGGATGGAAAATACGGTTTTTACTTAGGTTTTTTGAGAGTGTCGATAACCCGCCGCAACTTTTACTCCCCTTTAAATGAGCATGGAAAAGGTGAAATAATGGATAAAATTGGTGAAAAAGTGAGAAAAACGGTTGAAAGATGTTTTTTGCATGTTGATCTTTATTTTTGCTCTTGTGGGTGTGCATTCGATACTAGCTCCGACATCTTTATCGAGGTTTTTCCGAAAATTTTTTATTTTTATGCCATTTTTCTCTGAAATTGGCCCTTTTGGCGATTGAGTAGTCTTTGTTGATTGGATGGAGAAAATAGACACCAGTCTAGACGATGAGTAGCCAAAAGACTTATTTCACTAAGCTGCAGCACGCAGAACACAGGCGAAAGCACACAGTAGTTGAACTGTTTTTTAGCATCGTGTTTCACTAAAACACAGGATATATGAAATAAAAGAAACTTGATAAATGCTAAAAGATCATCAACAAGTACTAAAAATACTTTGAAACAAAATCAACGAGCTGAAAAAACTCCTGATCGACTTTGTATGTATGAAAATACGGATGTTTAAATGTTTAAAAATGCGTAAATAAACATCTGATTAAAAAGAAGGCAAGAAGATATTTTATAAAAAATTTTCCAGATATGAAAGAAAATCAGCTGGGACTAATATTCCCCAAATTTATGCGTAAGATGGAGTATTTTGAAAATAACATTCATAATGGGAAACACATTGTGCTTGCCAATAAGTACTCTCATATGTTGGATGTCAATGTTTTGCTTAAAAATGGCTGGTATAACTCGTCGCATCGTCTATAAATATAGTCGATAGCATCAAAATCGTTTGTAAAATTGTCAAGTTCATCGGTTCAATTAATAGTGTAGGCTTTGAAGCCGAAACCTATGAGTTCAGATTGAAACACAAACCCCTTCCCTTGTACTCATTATTGACAAATTTCGAGCACAATTTATACACAAAATCTATTTGCCCCGGATAGGAGTCCGGTCTGGTACTCACGTCGCTGAGTTACGATGACAGCAACGACGGCATCTACCACTTCGGCCATCCGGGCCTTAGTTCATCATGTTTCTAATTTTTGTGTATAAAAGCATTAAAAAATACAAAAAAATTTTTAAATGCAAAAAACCACAAAAATAACCAAGATATTCGCATGAACCATCAACATATTCATCGGCTTTTTGATAAGCTAAGTCTAATGATTTATGGAAATTCGATCAAATTAGATATATCCTATTAGCTGTATCGCATATCATGAAACTATCAGAGTATAAGATAGTTAGATCGTCACAAGGCGATATTACTATCACCTGACAAGCGATAGTCGTACCGACAGAAAGCGATAGTCGTATCAACAAAAAGCAATAGTGCTACCGACAACCGTCAATAGCACTACCGCCCCATTATTTCCCTATAAACGCCGTTGCCAAACCATTCAATATTCCTGGTCCTAGTGAGCTAGAAGACTCACCTGGCCCCGGTTCCAGGAACTAGGGTATTTTTTATTTTAACTTTTATTTCACATATATTTATCGGGAATTTTATAATTTTAGAAACTGTACTTTTTGAAATTAAAAATAAAGATATTTTTCACTCTTTTTCACAACCCAGAAGTAGCGCCATTTCATTAGCTTCTTTTAACTAAATTTCGCATATTTTATTTAAATCTGATCAAAATGATCATATTTTATTAAAAATGGCCAAAAATAATTGATTGAAATTGGCCAAGCTATTCGCATATCCCCATTTACTTTTCGGTTAAAACCATTACAATTCATGGATATTTAATCATGAAAATTCGCATCATGAAAAATTTATCCTGAAAAAATATAGCCAAGCCAATATGCATATTCATTGAAATCAGAGTAAAATTCTATGGATATTTTGTTGAGTTTTAGATCAAAAATCTATTAAATTTCATTAAAAATCTACAGAAACATGAATTTTTATAGACTTTTTTGTATAAGCCATTCGCATTCCGTCATACAAAATATGGCCAAAAATTGCATATTCTATCAAAAAAATGACCAATATTCTTTGCATATTCATTAAATTTTTTATTAAAATCCTTAAAATTCATTGCCCGTCAAAAAAAAATTCGCATTTTTTGTTAAAATATGGTCAAAATTCTGTGCATGTTTTACTGAACCGTGAAAAAAGTTTCTTGAATCTTTTGTGTAAATCCGATCCAACCCCTAGTTAGATTAGTGGCTAATTGAATGACTCCCTAGTTTAAACCTGAGCTCAAACCTAAGCCTAATCTAGTTCCCCAAGCTTAAGCTATGCATAAGCTTAGTCTTAGGATTGAACCAGTGTTTACTTTTGTACAAAATAAGAGGCGTTAAATTGTTTTGTTATTGTTTTGTACAAAACGTCAAATTCACATTTTGTTATTGTTTTGTACAAAACAATATTAGCATTCATAGTTTTGTTTTGTACAAAACAATAACAAAATGTGAATTTGACGTTTTGTACAAAACAATAACAAAACAAAACAATTTAACGCCTCTTATTTTGTACAAAAGTAAACACTGAAGTGTTATTTGTTTTGTACAAAACAATAACAAAATAAGAACTTTTTATTTTGTACAAAACAATAACAATTTAAGCCTCTTATTTTGTACAAAAATAAACACTGGATTGAACTCACAAGGGAAAATCCTAGATTGACTCAGGAGTTGAATAAAAAGCCCTATACGATTGGTTAGATCTATACATGAGAATAATTATGGCATAGTTCTTTTTCCCCATGAAAAAAGATCTAACTTTTTGTCTTAATCATGACTCATAAAAACCCTTCTGGACTTGTGAAAATCATAAAATAGTTTAAAAAATTAAAAAATCTCTAAAATTAGGGGTGCTCATTTAGATTTTGGTCCAAATATAGAATTGTACAAGGATTTTACATTGCTTTTTATATGAAAAGCTGATTATGCATATTGCTCATATGTACAAATTTGGCATCACGACTTTATCTAACTTTAATTTATAAATGGTAAAATCGAGATTTAGAAACTTTTTATACAAAAATAGGAGACAACTGCCTCCATCCAAGTCAAAGGCCTAAAAACTGTAAAATTTGAAATTTTTTGTTAAATTTGGTTAGATAAAGTCGTGATGTCTTAAACATAGATATAACAAAAAGTATAAATATCAATTCTGGATGATTATCTAAGAAAAGTCCAATTATGAAAATAACAACAATATCTTGTTAATAGAATTAAAAACGGTAGTAAACCGAAAATCAATCAATTTAAAGATGCAAAAAAGTTGATCTCTGGTGAGGATCGAACCATAGATGCTCCAAAAGAAATTGGTCTTTCATGCTAATCAAAATATAGGCTAGTATATCAGAAAACAAATTTATTATAAAATGTATATGCACGTATTATACGTGACGTATATAACTTTTTTTTTAAACTTCTATTTTTCGGAGAGATCTTATGGATGAATATGGCCCAAGATGGTTTTGCTCTCAACATAGCGTCTTACCACTTCATGAAAAGATATCACGGATTGAGAAACTCGATAAGAAATATGGAAATCGAACAAGTGTTGCCGATATTGTAGACCAGATTCCAGTAACACAAACTCTACAAAAAGTCATAACGAAAGAAGAAACCAACGTGAAACGAATCTCCACTTAATGAAGAATCTCCACTTAATGAAAGTCACTGTTCGAGCAAAGATTCATTGCACCAACCAACGAATCTACCCGATGTCGACAAACTCGCTACGTTTGACAGCCCAATATAGGGGACAACAATAATCGGGCTGATTATTGTTGTCCCCTATATTGTAATAAAATTGATCAATAACTATTTCCTATAAGCGGACTTTGTTTCTCTTATTAAAAGCTTAAACATTGAAGTTATTAGATGACTCCATGGACGGTTAATGACTCTTTAGTATAAATTCCTTTGATAAGGGCTTTTCAATGAAATGAAAACAGGGTGATTGTTAAAGAGCACACGTTTTTTGACAAAATTCAATCTGATAATCTTCCAAAAATTGATATAAGCTTAATATTGTACAGTAGTGGAAATTTTTGGGAGGTTGTATTTTAAAAAATGTTAAACTTTATGTTTAACTTTGTTTTAAATTTAAAAAATTTATGCAAATTATCAATCTGACAAACTTTATATCAAAAGTAAAGCAAAGAAAAAATTGCATGCAATTTTTTACAGGGTGTGCGGAAATTATCCGTAGAATTTTAAGCTGGCGGCAACACACCCCACATTTAGTACTGAGTCTGATAATCTTCTAAAAAATGATATCATCGTTTCTTCAAACTAAGCCTGATAAAATCAGTGCATGGATTATCAAGAATTAAAATCAAGAGTTTAAATATGCTAATCTTTCATTTTTCTTTTACTTCGAGATTGTTTCGTACTATCAAACCATTCTGCAATTCTAAAAGTATATTTATTTCGTCTTCATTTTTCTTTATTTGTGAAAATGAAGATAGCTAAACCATACAATCAACGTTTAATTGGAATAACTACTATATTGTTCTTTATTGTATCGATGTATTGTTTTTTATTTAATTTATTCGCACTTATTTAAAATTGTTCCTCGGGCGCATAAGATATTTAAGACACAGCCTCTATAAGGGTCACGAGGGCCGGAACCACGATATCTGGGAATCAGATGAAACTCACATGGAATGCTCAACATAGGAAACGCGAATTTTGACAAGAGCATTCCATGTCAGATGGAAAGTTGCGCCTATACCCATATAGTAAAACGGCATCCAACTTTTCCGATGAGACTTTCTAACTTGAGAGAAATCGGGGTCGGACTATGGGTGGGTGACTCAGGAAAAATCCATTTTACTTTTTCCGCAATATCTTTTTTTCATTCAAATCTAACTTTATGTTTTTTATATAAAGTGGGATATCACCTATGCCGCTATAACTTCTAGGGTGGACCTCAGACTGAAATCAAATTTGGGCTAAAAAGTTGCGATGGGTTAGAGTTAAAACATATTCAAACTTCAAGGCCATCCTGCATCTCCTCGAGGAGATAGCCCAGCATGAACGCAAAAAACCGGGTTTTTGGAAGTACCCAAAAGTGGCAGATCTCCTCGAAGGAGTTGACTTCAGGCCAAAAGTTTTATAAAGAGAGATTCCTCGATCCTACTTTGTATAAAAAACATAAAGTTAGTTTCGAGTGAATCCTCCAGGAAAAAAAGATATAACATTTTTTAGAACTAGCAATACCTATGCAATGGATACAGCAAAAACAGTAGACAGTGCATCTATTGCCATGGAAAAGATTAATAACAAATTAACAAGTAAGACAGTTTGAGCTAGGTTACTTGGGGGGGGGCCACTTAACATGACCCAAAATTCCAAGGCTAAGGCCAAGGCTAGGTCTAAGGCTAAGGACAAGGCTAAGACCAAAGCTAAGTCCATGGCCTTAGCTTTGGCATTAGCTTTGGCCTTAGCTTTGGCGTTGGAATTTTGGGTCATGTTAAGTGGGCCCCCCAAGTAACCTAGCTCCGACAGTTTTATATGGTTTGATATCTTTTTTGTTTCTTAATACTCAAATAGTTACCCGTGCCAATGAGTCAGATCAGTGCATTTTGTTACGCTGAATACGATGGAGCTAATGAAAAATTTGGGTACCCCCAAAAATTGTAAAAACGCATTTCAAGATTATGAAATTTTCCACTTTTCCAAACGATCATAACTCATCAGAGATATTGAATTGGGCTTCGGTCGACCACCCATGAGAATGCTGAGAAGCTGCGCTACAGCTTTTATATAGACACTTATAGAAAGTTTTCGCTTCAATAAAAAGTTATACTACAAACTAAGAGGAATACCATAGGTCGCAAGGGGGAGGGGAGGGAGCCTCCCCTCCCTTGACCCACTTAATCATAAACCCAAAATTGAGCGGGACTACCTCATGGACCCCGCCGAACAGGAGGGGGACCATACATAGGCACGCCCCAGGTGACCCTAGGTTTTTCACCTGGGGGTTGTGGGTCGGGGTCAGGGGAGGGTTGTGGGTTGTAGGCCGGGGTCAAGGGAGGGTGGTGGGTCGGGGTTGGGGGGGATTGATAGTCGAAAAGTAGGTTGCTTGGAGCAGCATATTTATTTTTGGGAAAAAATATTTTTTAAACTTGTCAATCTTTTTTTTGGTCGCTTTTTTCGACCCCATCAGGAGGAGGACCAAATGAGGGTTGTGGATTTTTTTGAAAAGCCCACCTGGGGGCTGCCCATGTATGAGGGGGACCACCTCATCGGAAGTCCCCTCCCCCCACCTTGTCGACCTTTGAGGCATGACCTGGTCTCTGACAAAGATATGCATTTTTGACCCGATTGCGAGCGAATATATTATCGCCTTAAAAATCTAGCATTTTTGCTCTGAAACTGGACGAATATGGACCCAAAAATAAACTTTTTCAAAATTAATCAAAAATGATCAGAAATTGTTGGTCATGACTCAAAACGGTAAAACAACTTATTTTTGGTCAAAAAGAAATAAGTTAACATAGATTTTGGGATCTTGCTACGCTAAAAATATCAAAAAATTACCATTTTTCATGAAAAAATCGTCCTTTTTGGGGAAGTGCTACACCTTTCCCCTCCTAGCCGACCCTTCTGCCTACGCTACAAAACGAGGCCCTCACTAATCCGCCACTCGATAAGACGTTATCCTCTATAACCGCCACCCCAAATCCATATTTTCGCCTTCAATATGTAGCCACCCATGATTTTTTATCCACAGTATTTTGTTCCAAAAAATATAAAAAATATTTCCAAGATTTTTGTTTTAAATCAAGTTATTGTTTTTGGTTCGAGCTTGCTTTATGATTGCGGATTTCTGATGAATACCTCATAGACAGCCTCTCTTCACGCATCAGAGACTTCTGAACCTCGATAAGGTTATAAGACAAGGCCACCTTGGACCCGATCCCCAAGGGTGGCGGCTAGTCTATGGGGAGAGGGTCCCAGGGGTGGCAGCTTTTTTATTGAGAGTTGACTGTATAATAATTTAGACAATAGCTGCCAAGAAGTTGATATTATTTTCATTCTTGATAGATCTCAAAGTATTGATCCGGGAACGTATAATAACGTAATCTTAAGTTGGTTTTGTAAATTAGTTTAAATCCTAGGCCGTTAAACAATTTGTCCTAAACATTTCAAATAGATTTACATTCGAAGATGAAGCTTATGGCACGCCTAATTTTGCCAGAATAGGTGTGATTCAATTTACCGACACAGCTGATATTACAATTCCCTTACAAAATACTCTTGACCGTAATACTTTCAACCAAGAAGTAATAAGTGAAGTAGTTTATCAAAGGGGAGGAGACACAAAAATTTCAGTGTAAGTTAATCACACTTGGGCAAGGGATGGGTCGACACACTGCCATGTCGTCGCTGGAGGATCAAATTTCAGCAAATGTGTCGCTTTTGGTAAAAAATATGCAGCAAAAAACGGCGGTATCCCACTTCATCCACTGGACACTTCATCCACCATGGACACTTCATCCACTGGACACTTCATCCACTATGGACACTTCGTCCACCATGGACACTTCATCCACTGGACACTTCATCCACTATGGACACTTCATCCACCATGGACAGTTCATCCACTGGACACTTCATCCACCAAAGACAGTTCATCCACCACGGACACTTCATCCACCATAGACACTGTGGATGAAGTGTCCAGTGGATGAAGTGTCCATGGTGGATGAAGTGTCCATAGTGGATGAAGTGTCCATGGTGGATGAAGTGTCCATGGTGGATGAAGTGTCCATAGTGGATGAAGTGTCCAGTAGATGAAGTGTCCATGGTGGGCGAAGTGTCCAGTGGATGAAGTGTCCATGGTGGATGAAGTGTCCATGGTGGATGAAGTGTCCATGGTGGATGAATTGTCCATGGTGGATGAATTGTCCATGGTGGATGAAGTGTCCAGTGGATAAAGTGTCCGTGTTGGATGAAGTGTCTATGGTGGATGAAATGTCCGGTGGACGAAGTATCCAGTGGATGAAGTGTCCATGGTGGATGAAGTGTCCATGGTGGATGAACTGTCCAGTGGATGAAGTGGGATACCGCCCAAAAAACCAAAGGGTTTTTGATGTATTTTTACGACTTTTGCAATTTTTGATGAATTTTTCAATTTTTACGAATTTTTAATTTTTTATGAATTTTCGATTTTTGATGGCCAAAAAAAGATCGTCAAACGTGTCATTTTTCGGTTTACTAGCCTTCCCCCCTTGCCCATGTATGAAGTTAATGAATAGAAAAAGGCAACTTTTAATAAGTGTTCTATTTAAGCGGTCTAAATGCAGCATATCAAGAATTTATTAATAACCCTAGGACACAATATCTCGTTGCCATTTTGATGACGGATGGAGTGTAAGTTTCATTAAAATAAGATAAAAGGTTTAAATCCGGCTTTCTGTAAGAATCGACTTTTCCTCGGACATAATTTTTTGTCTCAGATTTTTTTGAATTCGCCATATTCCTTGATTTTTGGATATTCTGATTCCGATTATGACATTTCGATGGGCTCTCATATAGGTTTTGGGGTACCGATAGGGGCCCTTTGCATGTAATATGAAAATGGTACCCTCACAGAAATGGGTATATCTCGAAAACTATTAAGGCTCGCGCAATGGTTTTGGTGTCAATGAATTTATGGGATCATTGGGCACAAATGTTGGAAACACCACTTTATGTCTTTTCCTACTAGAAAAAAAGATATGCTCACAAAACCTTGAAAATTAACCATTTTTTGACCTCCCCGAAAATTCATGTTTGGCCTCTAGAAATTTTTGTCCGAAGCTGTGCATCACCGGATCGACACAGAAAGTTATCCCTACTCTAGCTGCTACTTTTTAAAGCCAAATCATGATGCGTACTTTTAGCGCAACAGACATAAATGCTTACGAACTTCATGGGATCCCAAAAAACATAAGGGAAGACCCCATGGATCGATTTTTGTGGTAACAAAGGTGCACAAATTCATAAAATTTTGGGTTGGCAACTTCATTTTCACTGGTTTTGGGTCATATAAAGCATGTAATTTTTTATACTAAAAATAGGTCCCAAAGCCAGTTGAAAATGAAGTTTTCAATCCAAAATTTTATGTTTTTCATAATCAGCAGTTTATGTCAGAACTTTTAGCATACTAAAAAGAAAAATCATTTTCCGACCCCAAAAATCGATCCATGAGGTCCCCCCTATGTTTTTCGGGGTTCCATGACATTCATAAGCATATGTATGTTGTGCTAAAGATGCGCCTCATGATGTGGCTTTAAAAAGTTGTAGCTAGAGTAGGGGTAACTTTCTGTAGCGATCCGGTGATGCGCAGCTTTCACCAAAAATTTCTAGAGGCCTTTTTCAAAATTTTTTCAAAGTTTTGTTGTCTTAAATTGTAAATGCTTAATACATATATTATGCAATATTTCAGTGATTCTTTTGAAAATGATATTAACGATACTGCAACAATAGAAGCAGCTCGAAGATTAGAAACAATTGTGATGGTATTTATGGGAGTTGGAATAGGTGACGAAGGTTCCATGAATATGGAAAATTTGACAGCACTACTTGGAAATAAAACTCAATATGCATACGATAATTTACAGGATGCATATAATGTCAGTTTCGGTGTTGCCCCAGAAATAGCCATGGCTTATCCATGCCCGGCAATAGGTATTTTTAAAAGAACTCAAATTGACTTTTAAAATTTTGTTACATTTATTTATATTATTATACTACAGAGCGATCATTTTGGTCTGCAACATCAATGTTTTTAGTCGTTCTCGCACCCCCTCTAACGAATTTCTATGCAGTTTTTTTAAATTGTAGCTGAACAATGGCCGAATAAGTGTTGATAAAAATTGTCGAAATCCGTTAATCCTAACATTGTCAAAAATTACTTTGAAGTTTTCAAAGTCGATTTTCTTCACCTTAATAAAATGGTAGAAATTTAATTTTTGTATGAAAATACAGAGCTTTAGTCCCTCTAACACATGCAAAAAACTGTATACTGTATATAAAAATTATTTAACAATGGCGAGATATTTGACTTTGAAGTTGATAGTCAAAAAATATGGCAAAAACAAAATGACAGGCCCGGGAATCGAACCTGCAACCTTTTGGCTGCTAGCCGAAAGCACTAACCACTACACCATGTGGTGATAATGTAGTGATTAGCACGTTCGGCTAGTAGCCATAAGGTTGTGGGTTCGATTCCCGGGTGCATCATTTTGTTTTTTCCTCATTTTTTTACTATCAACTTCAAAGTAAAATATCTCGCCACTGTTAAATAATTTTAATATACGGTTTTTTGTATGTTTTAGAGGGACTAAAGCTTTGTATTTTTATAAAAAAATTAAATTTCTAACATTTGTTAAGGTGAAGAAAATCGACTTGAAAATTTCAAAGTAATTTTTGATAATGTTAGGATCAACGGATTTCGACAATTTTTATCAATACTTATTCTGCCATTATTCGCTACAATTTAAAAAACTGCATAGAAATTCGTTAGAGGGGGTGCGATAACGACTAAAACATCGATGTTGCAGACCAAAATGATCGCTCTGTATGCTTTTATTAAAATTTTAGTTTGTAAGGGAGTCTTGTTTGTTGAAGAGATGACTGAAATTGTTGGCCCAGAAAATAAAATAATGGTAAATTCTTTTTTTTACATTTTCATTTAATGCGTCCCTTCCGGGGGAGGCGTATGTTTGTTTTGTTTTGAGGCGTTCCTAGGCCATTAAAAAAATAAAGGTTTTTGCTTATTATCTTTTGTCAGATAAAAGCTAGAAATTTAATTTTTGCTCGAGAATTTTTTTCAGACCAAGAGCTTCATCAGTAATATGCCACTTGTAAGGCATCCCACTAAAAAAGATAGAGAAAAGGCCTAAACTGTACATTTAATGTTCTTACTTTTTAATAGTCATAGAAAAATGGACTAAAAAAGATGACGTAGTGCTTTTTTCGAGGGAAAAATCATTTTTCGAAAAAATCGATTTACTACTCGAAAGCTACGCTCTTTTCATCTCGGAAAAGATCTATTTTGGTGGCTAGAATAAAGTTAGTCTTGTCGATGAAAGTGGTAGGCTTTTCGCGAAAAAGCCTAATATTGTTCTAGCCAAACCCTGGATGTTTTCGTTCGGAGATGCGTCGAGCGTTGGCGATGGAATGCCGATCTTTAAAACGTTGCATTCTAAGAAAATAAATTCGATTTTTCTTTTCGAGATAACCCATTTACGGCCATTAAAAGTTTTTAGATGTCCAATTCTTTGCATTTTGTTATTTGAAACTCAAGATCACAACAGTTTCTTAGATTTTTGAACCATTATTTTAAGTGTTTCATAAATTTATGAATGAATTGCACGCGCACAAACAAGACAAACATTTTGTTTCCTTACATTGTTTTGCCCAATGCATTTTTGTTATTATTTTGTTTTCAGTTTCTTGAAGCAACACTGGGAATTAGTAAAATAATTCATAGCATAGATAGTGAAACACAGTTTGGTTTGGTACTGTTTAATAATGTTACAATTCCAAATAATCCTACAGACTATGATACTTTTATAACTATTGTAAACAATTATTTAGTGACGGAAAGGCAAAATAATACGCCAGAAGCTGGACTTACTTACACAGCAGGGTAATTTTAATTTTTAACATCTGCCATTAAAGTTTGTTTTTTCGGAAATACCGAATTGCGGATTTTTGAAAATTCAAATTTAATCGATTTTCGCTTCAATATTCAAACTATATTGCAGTTCAGGCAATTTTTGTGAAAGTTTTCATTAAATTTGATCATCAACTTCAAAACCATAAGCTTTGCGCTGCAATTGTCAAATCCGGTGATCTTGGTCTTAAAAAACTCGTCATTAACCATATTTTGATGAAATAGAATGATGAAATTCAAAAAAGCCTCTAAAAATGGCATCGAAAAGGCGACAAAATTCACAACATTTTCTGCATTCTTTTGCGGCGATTCATTCGATTTCATTTTGATTTTGAGTCGATTTTATGCGTCTTCTTTATTCCAAACCATTTAGATGCCGAAACGAAGAAACAAGCTGAACATTTAGCTGGTGCGCGTGTTAAAGCGGCTCGAACACTGAGCAAATTCGTTGATATGTGAACTCAGAAGGATGATGTAAGTTAGGCTGGACACAAGTTTTCGTACCACTGCATGAAGCCGCAAGTTATCGTACTTTTTTTGTTCAAAATGCATTAAAAAGTACGACTCGAGGCCGCAAGTTGTCGTACCACGGTACGACAGAAAGGTACAACGGTACGACACCAAAGTACGACAACGGTCAGCCTTATAGTGCTCCCTCTCTTTAACACGTGCACCAGCTAAATGTTCAGCTTGTTTGCTTCGTTTCGGCATCTAAATGGTTTGGAATAAAGAAAACGCATAAAATCGACTCAAAATCATAAAGAAATCAAATGAATTGCCACAAAAGAATGCAAAAAATTTTGTGAATTTTGTCGCCTTTTCGATGCCATTTTTAGGGGCTTTTTTGAAATTTTATCGAGAAAATCGTTCTATTTCATCAAAATATGGTTAATGACTTTTTCACCGGATTTGGCAATTGCAGCGCGAAGTCTAGGTTTTGAAGTTGATGATCAAATTAATGAAAACTTTCACAAAAATTACCTGAACTGCAATATAGTTTGAATATTGAAACGAAAATCGATTAAATTTGAATTTTCAAAAATCCGCAATTCGGTATTTCCAAAAAACAACCTTTATATTTATTTTAACAGTGCACTACAATTTGTTAAAGACTATTTGACTAGATCATCATTGAAAAAAAATTTTGTTATTGTTATGGGGCAAACATAGTAAGTAGTTTTTTTAAAGCAAAATTATGCACATAATTTAGCAAAATTGATGATAGTTATCCGATTGCAAAATCCTTAGCTGTTCAAGTAAGAATAGCTTAAAGCTAACAAAATTGCATACTTTTTTTAGCTTGCACCAATGGCTGATTTCTATGTAGTAGACACTACTGATCACAACTATACCCAAGAAGATGTTTTTTATGCATTAATTAATAATAATTTTAAACGATATATCAATGATACAAATTATGCTCGTATGAACTCTTATCAAATTGTCGATGCTTTCAATAAGTCACTAGTCCTTGATATAAACAATTATAATTGTACATCAAATATAGGTATTGGATCGATCGATAAATAAGTTGCTTCGAATCTTTACGGAAATGACTCCTCCAGGGGTTTTTATAGACGGAGAATCGATTGCGCGCATTTTCGAACCACGAAAATGCTTCCCTGATTCAGTGAAGGGGTGAGTGTATTAAAGCGAAAATGAACTAAAGTTCAGATTTTCGCCGTGAAACGAGCGTATATGACTTTTTCTAGGCGGGGAATCGATTGCCCGCATTTTCGAAGCATGAAAAAATTACACTGACATAGTCGACTAATCTCATCGAGAAAATACATTTTCAGGCTACTTTGATGATTTTTCGATTTGTTCATTAATTTTGGCCCAGAGGTAAAAAATATTGGCCCACAGGTCAAGAATTTTGGTCCAGTAATCGTTACTGTATAAGCCTAAAAACTATCTTTGCATCACTTTTAATATTTAAATTTCAAAAAAGATTTTTTAACTAGTTTAAAATTAATCATTTTAGGTTCATGTCCAAATGGTTGGCTTAATTCAACAGTCGATCCGAAAAAATGCTATAAGTTCATTTCCTATAATGGATATGACATCTCAAAAAATCAAACATGGGACTATGCTAACGCGAATTGTCAGCTTCTTGGTGCAAATTATGGCAAAACGAGTTCACTTGTGTCTATAGATAGTGCCTTTTCTAACAATGAACTGACCAGTAATTGATCAATTTTAAGGAAAAAATTATGTTTTAGAAATGGCAAAAAAGATGGCTTGTCAAATGGCTTTTATTGGGATAAGAAAGAACAACAGTACTGGGCAATGGGCATGGTCAAACGGTGACCCATCAAAATATCGAAATTGGGCTCCGGGAAGCGGTTGGACTTTTTGACTAAATTTTTATATCAAAAAATTTTAGGCGAAAGTTCGATGTATTATGCAGGAATGAATTGCTATGATGGAACATGGTATGGCAGATATGATCAAAATAATAATGAGAACACATTTGTCGATAGCTATATTTGTCAACTAGTGTTATAAAATATGTTTTTTGAATGAAAAATTCAAATAAAATTGTAATCTGTCTACAAAGTTTGAACACTTACAAAAAGTTCCCATAGCATCCCGATTTTAAAACTAAATAGCAGTAATGTTTGTTCGTTAGTTAGTTAGTGTATCTCCGCTAACTTTTCCAGATGGGCATCAAACCTGAAAGAACCTATACAGCGTTGTAGGGGCAATAAGAGAAGACGATCAACACCGATTTTGTGGGGGGGTACAACTAAAAAAAATCAACTTTTTAAGGAAACTGGTGCTTTTCCATTATGATAAGTAAAACCTCGGTATAACACCCCTCCCAGGTTTGAGCGGGGTGGCGACAGTTGAGGATGGGCACTTGAGGATGGACATTACAGGATGGGACAATTGAAGACGGGACATTTTAGGACGGGAAATTTAAGGACGGGACATTTAAGGTTGATCATTTG
This sequence comes from Acrobeloides nanus, assembly GCA_900406225.1. NCBI lineage: Eukaryota > Metazoa > Nematoda > Chromadorea > Rhabditida > Cephalobidae > Acrobeloides > Acrobeloides nanus. The sequence continues at coordinate 565 of OZJO01003111.1, read as the reverse complement.
AAGACGGGATATGTGAGGACGTAACATTTGAGGATGGGTGCTATATAGTGTCTAAAAAAATATATCCCACATTTTTTCCTCAAATGTTCCGTCCTCAAATGTCCCGTTCTTCAATGGCCGTCCTCAAATGTCCCATCCTCAAATATCCGTCCTCAAATAGCCATCTTTAAATTCTCATCCTCAAGTACTCGTTCTCAACTGTCGCCTCGCAGGTTGTTGGATAATTAGGGGCGCATTTGGCTATCAACTAAAAAACTCTCCATACCGACTAGAAAGAGTTTACCGAGTAGATCGCACAACATTTTTAGGGCACCGAGCAAGTTTGAAGAACACAGTGGCATATGAAATTTTGGATTTTTTTGCTAACTTTAGTTATCAAATGACTCCTTGGCTTAGACTTTTCTAAGGTTAAGCCCTTTTTACCAGCATCTTTCTTAGCTGTTAAGCCTTTGAAATCATCCCCTCACCCCCCCCCCCCCCCCCCCCCGCCCCCACAACTCCTTCTTTCTACACAGCAAACGGTGATCCTCGAACCGATGCCTTCGTCATAAAACTCAGAGTCTTC